>VXAB01008922.1:7005-53776 GCA_013399175.1 Odontophorus gujanensis | reverse complement strand
GATTAAATGAAAATCAGTAAATATTCAGGATCAGGACAACCAAAGTTATCTCTAATTTGTAAACAAATTACTCGACCAGGTAGTGAAAGATAAGTGGAAGATATGTTCTTTTTTCATAAAAGAACAGAACAATGGGGAATCAAAGTTGGCAGAAAATTACGGAAAGACGTTTCTCTAAGTTAACAGAAATTACTGCATTCCACAAGCATTAAAACTTGCAGGTATAAATGCATTTAAAGCTTACAATAGAGGCTGGTAACATTGGCTGCAACAGCAGCTTGAACCTCTCCTCCTTTAAAATTAGCACTTAAACTACTAGTTAGATTTCTGACAGGTAAAAATTTTGGTCAACTATATGATTTGCAGTTAAATTTATAGTGAGGTACTACATGACTGAATACACACAAATAATTAACATTCCAGGTAGCATAAGAAGCACAACAAAACTAGTCCTTTTAACAGCATACTGATTGTCCAGTAGCTAGATTAAGGAATAGCTATATAACCACAAGGAACAGAACTGGATTAAATTAATGATTTATTTATCCTCAGGTTACCTGATCTACCCAGCAGTCCACTGCAACAGAAGGAAACAAGCAAATGACCAATTGTATTTTTTTCCAATCCCTAATGAGTTTTACTTTAAAAGGGAATACGTGTTCATATGTATCTTAGCTGTAATATGGGTGTCTTGGTTTGTAAGGTTTCTGATCACAAATGATATTTCTGCTGACTATAGCATCCTCAAGTTTCAGACACTCTGAAGTCAGAAGCATTGTTAACTTGGGAACAACATCCCTGGCCTGTGAACAATTTGCACTACTGAAGTTCTGTACATAGAATTTTACCCTTTTCAAAACGAGAACAGAGTTACTCCATAAATGTTATTAGTCTTAAATTTACTTTAAATTAAAGTAAAGCTGCTTTAATTTGGTGACCTAAAAGACTTTCAGAAAAAAAGTTACTCAACCACACCCAGAACAAGTTACAGTCAGATCTTGCCTTGACCAGATCAGACTATTTCAACATTCCAACAGATGCTTTTAAGCTTCATGGTCATAGTTTATATTTCAGTTTTTTAGATGCCATTTACCTTGAAGAGTGTGGCTTTCTCAGGGATTATTCCTTTAATTTTCACCTGGGGCTCCAGAGGAAGTGGAATAAGTTCCATATCTGCTAAATTCATCTTTTCATTATCTGCTAACAATGCTTGAAGCCTCTCATTCTAAAAGAATAAGAATAAAACACTTCATCTTTACCCAAAGCACAATAATTAGGTTCACATGAACAATTTTAAGTCTTTTAACAGCAGACTTATACTAATTACTAATAAATCATTAACTTTTTCAATTCCTTAAGCTTCCAAAATCAAAGCCTTGTGGTTAGTTTGAAAAAAAGATAATCTGACAGATCACTACCAATATATTGCAAAACTAGGCAACATATTTCCATGGACTGAAAAAACCTTCCATCTCTTTTAGTGATATACCTTTCTTAACAGTACATAGCACAATCACATAATTTCACAGAAGTAATACAATGCTTAAATGTTTCACTTTCCTGCACAAACATACCCCACAGAGAAATCTAATGGATTATTACACTGAAAACTCATGTTAAAGAATAATGGTGTATGTCAGAGGAAAAGAAAATGAATGCACAGAAATTCCTTTGGCATTCCCACTTCCTCCCCATACCTGTCAAGCTCACACAGCAGAAGGACAAACTATCTTAAACTGTACTTATGATAGAAATTCTTCATTTCCAGGCTAACAGTTCCCTTTCAAGTAGTTACACATTCATCTTACAAAAGAACAGCTTTTCGATTATTGCTCTTGGAACAAAGGAAGTCTTGCTGTTAGTTGAACTTCTTGACTTCTCTATACTGGTATTAATTCCATTGCACAGAAAGACCTGGGTGTCTGCTAGATATCAAACAGAATAGTATAACCTTGCAGTAAAGAAGGCTAATGGCATTCTGGCATGCATTAGGCATAGTGACCCACAGCTCAAGGCAGAAGATCCTTCTGCTTTACTCAACACTGATGAGGCCACATCTGGAATGCTGCATCCAGTTCTGGGACCCTGAGCACAAGACAGACGTGGGCATACTGGAGAGAGTCCAGTGTCTGGCCACAAAAACTAACACAATGGAGTATCTCTTCTTGGAGAAAAGGCTGAGGGAATTAGGGCTGCTAAGTGAAGAGAAATGGCCTTGGGGCAAATTTTATTCACATATACAAATACATGAAGAGAGGGAGTAACCAAGATAGAACCAAGATAGCTAGACTCTTTTCAGCAATGCCTTGTGCCACCATAAGAGGGAAAAGGGACAAACAGAGTGTGGGGAGTGTTGATCTGAGTGTCAGGAAACACTGCTTACTGGGAGAGAGTCCAAACAACCGATAATATTGTTTAGAGTGCTTGGAGAGTCTCTACTCTTGTAAATACTAAAAAGCTATACACAAAGACCTAGACAATCTACCAAAAGGGGATATGCTTGAGAAAGGGGTGAGACCAGATGACCTACCAAGGTGCCATCCAACCTCAACCATGATTCTGTGACACCACAACAACCTCTGCTCCCTTCTCATGTCTTCCATGACTTGCTAACTCTCATATCATCACCTCTTCACATTATTCCAATACTTCATTTCTGCCACAGTACCCTAACTTTTCTGAAGAACCTCTTTTTTTCCACCTTTGAAGTTTCAGAGCACTTTATAACTTCGATCCACCTAATATTCTCCTAAGTTTATGTAAAAATAGCTAAAATTGTTTAACAGCTCTCCACCTGTCCTGTAACATCTCAGTGCTAAGAATTTTTCACGAAAGGCTAACATTCATGCTGTTAAATTCCACTCAGAGATAAGTTTTCCAATCTCTTATTTACCTTTTTCTTACGATTCCCACTTTCACGCTGCACTGCTTTCATTACATGAACCAGCCGATCCACAAATGTCTGCTGAGCTGCCAATAATGAACGCATAACCCTGACAGACTTATCACCCTAAGTGAATTAAAAGAAACAAAATTAGTTTTTTTGTTCCATAGTTATCTATTAATTATTCCTGTGATCTTGGACTTTTGGGTTTTAAGAAGTAAGTGAATAAAGATCAATTTTCTTTCAATTCAGAAGATATTTTCAGTAAAATACAATCAAAATCACTGCAGCTGGCAATTAATTATCTGACCTACCTGTGTATTTTAATTCGCATCAGTAATTATAGTTGTGAACATTCATGCATAACAAACTTATTCACACAAGTGAAGTTAGTAAAAGCAAGCACATAGAATATTCTACAAAGCTTAAGAGTCAGATTTAAAAAGCATTTGTAAAATTTGAATACAAAGCATTAAACATTATGGTACCTTAGTAGATATAGTCATTTAGACTGCAATTCATAAACACTTTTTTATTTTGTTTTTGCTTTTTCCCCTACATAACCCTGTGCAGAAGGCAAACAGAACAACAGTTCTCCTGAGTTTGAAGGACAGGCTTCCTGACTCAACTTGCATTGGCAAAGAAAGCACTGATTCCTTATACAAGGCAGAAGATTTTAAAATCAGCATGTTACTAATGGAAGCAAGAAATAAGACAGAGGACAATTTTCTCAATAACTGGTGGCCTCTTTAGTTTACCACAAACACTGAAAATTCAAGCAAAAGTGTAAGCATTTTAGATTTCAATAACTGACATGACAAAGTGTCCTCTAAGACACGTCTTTTTTACCAAGTGACTACCAAATAAAGCTATATAAAGGCATTACCTTTAGTAAAGCTTGACTGAATCTTCTCATCACATTTAAGTACATTTCATGAGTCTTTGGGTCCCTCTGCTGAGTGTCTTGGTCTTCGCATTCCACAATTACATACCTGCAGTACAAGAGGAACTCAAGTTACTGTAGAAAATTACAACATACTTTGGTAAAACACAGTATCTCTATCCTGTAAGTCTGGATCCGAAAACAGTCATTCTTAAATGAGATAACAGATGAGCTCTCCAATTCATAATTACAAACTTCCACTTGAATTAAGACAGCCTAACAAAACTTCTGAGATGCTTCACTACAGCAAACATCTCGTCACTTGAACAGGACAAGTCAAAAAATGGTAAGAACACTCCAAGCAAGCACTGTGAGTTCTGTCAACCTGTACAGACCAGTCATAATGCAGTAGATGTAAACTTGCTATTCAAGTATACATTAAAATGTCCCATCTTATCTGTTTCCTAACAGCAACAGTGAAAGAAAATGTATTGATCCTGAAGTAGCAAACCCTGCTCTTCAAGTTCTCACTTCTAAAATTATGATGTTGGTACAAAATTAAATAGGATAATTTCTGATGGTTATACTGTAACTGCCAGTATTTTACTGTAATAATTAATTTGAAAGATTTTGTGTTTCTTTCTATTCATAGTACTGACAAATGTAGCTGTGCACAAAATATCTTTTCTGTTTAAGAAATATCTCACAGTTTTACCCAGAGAAAAGAAATTCACTATAAAAAAATTAATAAATAAAAGGTAGAAATAAGAAAGCCTCTTTTCAAACAGTGTTTTGATTCAGAAGTGACTACATATTCATCATGTTTCTCCTTTTCTACAGGGTGACTTTTCATATGGCTAGGGGGCTTTCTGTGAATGAGCAGCGCTATTTTCAGAGTCCTCTACAACTTCAGCTAGTGGTCAAGACTGCTGACTACAGATAAAAATCAAACACACACTACATATGTTGTGGGTTTTTTACTGTTGTTGTTGTTAAACACTTCAGTTTTACACTATTTCATATCAGCTTTAATACAGTAGAACATAAATGACAAAACACCCTGGACTTCAATTTTAGATGATAATCCGGAAATTGCTGTCATAACCGAAAAGAAGAAAGGAAATTGCCTGCCAACAGTTCAAGTTGAAAACAACCCCCTAGCTCTACAAATCAAACTTCCTTCCTCCTGAAAAGGAGCAGTGTCAGAAAGGTATATCATCAGTTCAAAAGCAAACAGATACAGGCATCCATGTTTCTCAGTTGTACAGAAAGTTGCATTGTTAGAAGAATTTCATTGTAACCTTTTTTTAAAGTTGTCTGTATAAACAAATTTTGAATTTTCTTGCTTACACTGACCTAAGAACTCTACTGGAAGTGTTCAAAAATTGCTAGTATAAATTTGACTAGTATTATTTACAAATATGTAAGGCATACGTGAAGTATTTCATGCATATTATCACGATGTTAACTGCTAACTGGAAATGACTTCTAAAGCTTTTTTCTTACAATGGTTTACACTGTTCCATTCCTAAAGTGAGAAAATTAGACTGCAATAGTATGATCATAAAAACTAAGATCTTTTGTCTGTGCACTAAAAGGAAAATTGGATGTAATCAACTGAAATATGTAATCAACGTCTTCATTTGTTAAAAAAAAAAAAAACCTAGAAAATTTCTCTAAACTATTTTGAAACAACACTTGGGTAGGTGCCTCATACACCCACACAAGGAAAAGTTAAAAAAAGTGAAAAAATACTGAATTCTGCAGGCAAAGTTAAAGTACAGTGATAGGAGAGTTTTACAGTAAGGGAATGAGCACATAGGTTTAATTTTCAACAGTTAACATACTCTTCCATTATTCTAAGTGGACACTGCGTCTGGACAGCTGCAACAAGCAACTGATCAGCAACCAATTGGACTTTTGGCTACGTCAGCTTAAACAGTAGCTTCAACATGTATATTCTGTCACTAAGAAATTGAGATGCCTGGAAAGAAAACAATGAACAAATTATTTTGCGGTATTTTCTCTGCTTTGTTGTTCAAGCTTTTTTTTTTTTTTTTTTTTCCTGTTTTTGTCCCAAGACAAAAATTCCAGAGTTTTGGAGACTTAAAAACATTCTATAGGTTCTCAGAGAAGTTGCTGAAACATCAGCACACAGCTTATATCAGCATGACAGAAATTAGCTAATCTACCAACATCATCATCATCAAGTCAGTCACATTTGTGTACACGCCCTTCATTCACTGAATACGCTGTTCAGACATATATTATTTTAAATGCACTATTTTATCCTGACAGAAGCAGAGCCTCTCCAGTGCAAGACAAGTTATCTTCTCCTGTACATCCTTATGGGTATTACAGCTTTGATTTCAATTACAAAGTGATACATAGTTTACAACATACCAGTATAAGTAGTTCGCCAGTGTAGAATTTTTGCATGCTCGTGATATCAAGAAAGTGCAAAGGTCTTGCTGCAAGGGATTTAAGAAAAACAAAATTACATAATAAAAGAAGTCTGAATGCATCAGTAAAATGAAGGAAAAAAAAAAAAAGTATTGATGGTTAAAAGATACATTCCCTTCTAAAGGTTGAACCCAACTCATCCTATGATTAAGTTACTATTTGTAATTTTTACTTTTAAAAAATCCCAGCAGTAAGGTACAAGTTAAAAAAAAAAAGGTCTACTGAAGTAGAATACTTATCAACTATAAATCTTCAGTGCTTTCTATGTACAATACTTTACACTGCTCACCTACGCAATTTTCCTAGTGTAAGATTCAAGCCTATTTGCTACCTATTTTGTATCCAGAACTAAAACTCATCAAGATGTTCTACATCCTCATTCTGTAGAATTCACAGAGCATTTAGCTACTTTTCCAAGGTTATTATACCTGGCAAGAAATCTGCATATCCTTGTTCATAGGCTTCATTTTAGGTTTAATTTCTATTCAGTTCTGAATTTGTAAAAGGGAATGGACTTTTTTGTTCAGATGCCAATCAACTATACTTCAGACAAAAATTAAATTCCCCTAAGTTGTCTTTACCTTGTACCTTTCCCTCCCTGCAGTCTGATTTTTATTGATCAATTTCTACTTCAAACAGAAGAGCAAAATCCTTGGTGGATATAAATCAACATAGCGTCATTTGGTTCACAAACAGGAGAACATGACAATTTGGCCAAAGGAAGAACACACTGCAGATATTAAAACATTTGTATAACTGTTTTCCATTTAAAAAGGAGTTTTAATTCAGCTCAAACACAATCACATAATTGTCAGTATCTAATCAGCATGTATAGTCTTTGGAGTTGTCTTATACTTAAAAGAAAACAGTTTGCTATCCAATTCATTGTTCAGTCCCCCCAGTCTTTGGCTACTGCAACCAGAAATTCAGATAAGCTACTATTTTGTTTGTTTTGGTATTTAATTTACATTTATATTCTTAGAGCATTTAAATATTCAGCAAAGTACAACGGAAACATCTAAAAACACCCAGAAAAATTGTAGAAATTGTACTAAAAAGCTTCAAAGATCATAACTGCAAGGTAAACAGTTGACTTACATCAAGGTTCTCATTGTCTGCAGGTTCCTTTGTTTTCGAAGTTAGAGGCGGTGAGGAGACAGATGGAATAGGAGTCATGATCTGAGAACTACATAAAGGAAAGTGTGTAACTGCTGAGATTCAAAGTTATTTCATGGGGGACAGGAACTGTGCAAGGAAACAGCAATGCATTTGACTTCCACAACATAATAAACTAAGAAAATTGTAAAGGAAGAATTTTTTAAAAGACAACTAAATAATCTCAACTCTGTTTCAGAACAAACTGAATGCCAGTTTTGATCACTGCTGCTCCTGAAATCAAAAACCTCTGCCAATCTAGTTACACAATTTATGGCTGTGCAGGACAAACTTATATCAATCTTACTATTTTATCTTAGCTTCCATAAAAAAATAAACAGACTCCCACGGGAATTTAGCAAATTCATGTTCTCAGCATAAGCTTTTCTAAAGTGCTTTTGATGAAGTTGCTAAAACACAACACCTGCAAACACTCAAATCTGGAATGCAATCACAGGCGGTAGACTAGACAAATCCAGTGTTTGCTAGGCAAAATTATCATACAGTAAATTTACCTAAAAGGAAGTAATCAAAGACTTCTACTAATATCTAAGTGTCACTGCAGCATGCACCCCAGTATACCTACTCTGCAGACCTGTAGTAATATAAGTGAAAAACAGTACACTTATAATATAGAGATTATACACTAACGACACATGTAATTAGATACAGAAGCTTAAGACTTGGAAAACTATTAAATATATTCACAGGAACTTCAGAAGGAGACTTCTGTTAAACAAGTTCGTTGGTGCCTTACATAGTGTCATATTAATCATGCCTTTCAATCCTTCTTCTAGACTGAAATTAATGGAACATATGCTCCCAGCTCCTCCTTTACATTCTCTGGATTCTCCCTACAAATTCTTCTAAAATTCTTTTTATTGAAAATTTTATCTTTTTACCTGTCTATTTCTGTACCATTAGTTCCAGGTGTTGTCATGCTTTCTGACATTGAACCTTGACTATCCCTCTTGCTAGGTTCCAGTCCGTTTTTTATGTCATCAAAGTTTTCGTATTTCAATGCCTGGACCAGCTGCAGCAGGTACATTAGTAAATCCTCATGGAGGGAAAAAAAATAAAGAAAATGAATTTATAGTATCAGACAAAGCTGCCTAGATTTCAGAATGCTTAATATCAGAAAAACTTGGTCAGAATATAAAGAAATGCATCTCAACTGCAAGAAATATACAACAGAAGAAGTGGTTTAGAATGGAGTTAGACTCCCAAAAGTTAAGAGTTATTACATCACTACTTCTTTGTTACACAGTGCTAATTAATTAATTATTTCAGTGAAAATATGCTTTTAAAACACACTTCAGTTAAGCTACCCTACTTGCTTCCAGCATTCACAAAACAGATTTTAGTTAACAGCTTCTAGGAACAAAAGAAATTCTGGACCATGGTACCAAGAATTCACAATCTCTCATCTCTTGTTTACATTCCGTTCTGTACTTTTTTTCATCCTTAGCAATGAATCAGTGTATTTGAGACTGAAGGGTAGAATTTTAATCACTTGCTCTTTATAATTAGCTTCCTCTACTATTCAGTTTTCTCAGTAGGATTCAAATGTTTTGAGAAAGGTACACTTCACAGACAAAGCAGTACAACCTTGGTCATTGAAGAGGGATTTCTAAAATTACAGAAACATACGTTTCCTATTTTAATCCCAAAACTGATTGCCAAGAATTCAAGACCTACAGTAGTATATACACAGTATTTTATTCTTTTTTCTGTTGAAAGTAAATAATTACAATTTAAACTGATTAGAATCTATTAATTCACAACTCATCACATTCTAATCAGTGTAAAATAGGAACCACCTTGTATCTAGTGATGTTTATCTACTCATTTTCTTCATAAAGTATATGAAGTCGTACTGCTTTAATGTACAAGGAAGTTGAAGATTTTTCAGTTAGCATATTTCTAAGAATGTTAACATTCAAAATTTATGATGGATTTGAGGACAGAACACTTGTTTCAACTTAACACAAAAAAAAAATACTACCACTGACTGTTCACATTAATAAAATTACAAATATTGTGAACTTCCTTCCAAAATAAATAAATAAAACACATCACCACCACCACTTCCATCACTATTATTTACTTCAGTGCATTTGAAATTAAGAAGCACTTGCTAAAAATCCTCTGTTCTTCAAGCTCTGAGATCACTTTACAATGAGTACCTCATCATCAGCCTGCTGAAGTCTAGCAACAGCATATCGTCGAACTGTTGGATTTGTGAAATGAGATGACAGAAGTTCTAGAGAGTCTTCCACATCCATTGGTTTCCACTTGCCCAGTAGCTCCAGTGCTTGCTTTGCCTCTTGTGGTAAGTCCCAGTTTACACATTTTAAGAATTTTGTCAAGGCCTAGAAAGAAAGATTGGACAATTCATTGACTGAAATCTGTGACAAAGAAATCTATCTAAAAAATTAATTCCTAATGTTAAGAAAGAATTAGATCTGAACTATTATCAGACCTGAGAAGACTCGTTGTGTGACAATAAAGCGTTGAACTGTTTTAATACATCTTGAAAACTTGTAGCTATCTTTAATTAAAAAGTAAAGTCAAAGGTTACTGCTTTACCAACATCATCATACATAAAAGTAGCCGCCACTAGATTGTTATTTATTGAACGCACTTCATTTTTTATTTATGGTCTGCTGCTATGTATTCTGTTAATACACAGTATCAACTCTTGTCTAAGAAGGGGTGGACAAGATATTTCTATTAATTTTTCTTTGCTGACCAAAAAAAAGCCACCACTAGCACTTTAAACTGTCATTCCGGTGTTACACAAAAACTGCTGCAATAATACAAAGATTTTATGATTTAATAGACTTCAATTTTTAAAACCAGTGACTTTAGAAAAAGTTAACATCATCTTAATTAGCTACTAGGACACTGAGACTCTGTATGTGCAAGGAGAGGATACTAAAATCAGAACTACTTCTTGCACTATTAACCCTTGCAAATATTTCAACTTACCTTCTCCTGAGTTGTAAGGTAATATCTGAATTTCCAAACTAGATCCTGTTCCTCGTATGTTAGCTGCTTCGTTGGGGGATAACTCACAATGATCTATTGGATGCATACCAAAGAGTTTAAAAAACCTGAGTAGGCATAACCACCAAGTTAACAGCCTATACTGTGATGAAACAAACCACAGATGACATAAAAATAGGTAGAAAAAAAAATGTTTCCAACAATACAAAGTTTTCATGGTGATATTTATTAGTTACAAGGTTGAAGGAACCTGCAATGCAGGCAAACATAAGCAGTTATTGTTTTAAGACTACCATCAATATCAGGGTATGTGCATAATACCCAGTCTTATACACCAAAAACAGAAGTAATGTTTTTCCAAAAAGAAAAAACAACAAAGGTTATTTCTGCTTTTTTTCTGAGTTGGACTCACCTAATTACTTGTGAGACACACTTAGTGATTTTTCTTTATTAATGATTTTCTTCCAAGTGAAATTAAACGTTTCATTTAAATTGTCAACACATATTAATAGCGAACCTGAAATAACATTTAATCGCTAATGTGACTGACTTACATTAAGCTGATCTCGAGTAGCTGCATTAGGCTTCAGATCATGATCAGAAGGTCCACTTCTTAAACTTCGGGCAAGCTTGTGATGTTTGCTTTCTACTAAGTTCTCCTAAATGCAGAGGGTAAGTCAATATACATAAATACTTAAACTCCAGAGAAAATTAGTATTGAAATGGCCTAGCAAAAACTCACCAGTATCTTGAATAATGCAGGACAATTAAAATTCACATCTAAAAATACAGCATCTTCTGGATTGTTTTTTGTCATCGCTGCTGTTTTACCAGATACTCCCTCAAGAACACACTCTTTTACCCCATAAAAGAGAGGAGTGTTGTAGGGACTTGAATTTATTTTACGTATTTATTGTACTTCACACGACTTACAAACCCTATTTTGCCTTTTGGTGAATTGCTGCAAAATGCAAGTGTTTCAGTCAACACACCCGTGATTTAGACAGCACTCAAACGTGCTAGCTGCTTTCTACACATATGTAGGATGTTTGCAGTATGAAGCTTTGTATGCAAGAAAAACATTCTCAAAAACTTTTCCCACTGTTAATACCATGTTAGCAACAGTAGGAGCCACAATAAGAGCCACAGTGTCAACAAGATTTCAGCAGCCAAGGCAGTTTTCAGCATTGTCAGACTTGCTCTTGCAGTGTTAGATTACACAGTGCTCAAACAGTGTTGCCAGTAGAAGCCCACTTACATTAAGGTTCCCAAAGCTGCCAATACCAGTCCCACTGAATTGGCATCCACAATAATGGAAATCTTTTCTAGAACTGTACTTAGGCACTGTCTACATGAAAAACAACATACAAGAGAGTGTAGGGAGAAAACATTTTAACAGATAAAGTGACTAAGAGTTACTACACCTTCTTCAAAACTTTTGTCTTCTTCAGCTCCATCTTGTCCAATATTCCCACCCTCTTTTCTATCAACAGTACCCCTAATCTGCTTTCCCCCCTTTCACAAGTAAGTACATTAGGTATGGAAAAGAAGAAATTCATCATAAGCATTAAATCAGTTGTTGCATTTTAAACCTATCAGAAGCGATAAAAAAAAATTCTAAAAATCACACCAACATACTTCTTAGCTGGACTAATACATCTTTCCCTTGGAACTTTGGACTACTGCAGGTAGGAATACAGACAAGCTTTCATCTCCACCTATGGAAACTTCTCAGAAAAATTCTGTACTATAGGGTGTATTACACCAAATATTGCTTACCATAGACATTTGTGGATCGGGAATCTTAACAATTTCAGAACTTGTTAAAACTGGAGATGACTCATCACCATCCTGAAAGACAGGTAAAAGTTATTTAATAACTCTAATTCTAAAACTAAAGAAGTATGCCATATTAACATACTGTCTATTAACACATAGCATATTTAACCGAAAACAAACAACAAAAAAAAAAGATGCAACTACATCCTGCAGAGTTTTAAGGGGCCTGAAGGAGAAAAGAAATGGTTTTGGGGTTGTTTTCTTTCTTTTTGCTGTTTTTTGCCTGACGAGAAACATGGTCACAATACAGATCTAAGTTCATCCAGAGATATCCATCTTGGCAACTCTTTACCATGATAGCACACAGGTGAGTAGAGAAATTTGCTGCTATCATTACACATATCCTCTGGAAACAAGAAAATGCATCCTATATTTCCAATAGAAAACAAATCCTTTGCTATAAATAGCAGCCACATTTCAGAAAGTTTCAGAATAGAACAACAACAAAGACTCCTTGAAACAGTCAAATTTAAATATATATATATACACACACACACACACAATATATATGTATCTATCTATTATAGATTCCACTTGTAACACAACAGACTCTTCTGGAAGTTCATGCCGCACTGTTCTGTGGCAGAATGACAGCAGTCTGATAGTTAAACTTAGGGAAATCTGTTGCTCCATAAACAATACAGGAGAAGCAAAATATTTTCTGTTTGAATACGTCAACAGACAAAAATAAAGCACAGTGCCATTACATCAAATCCAGTAATTCTGTTTCCCCTTTCAGTAACATCCAGCAGTTCAGTTTTTCTTTGTTTTACTACAAAAGTGGAACCTAGCATTAATGATATGACCTACAAAATACTTAAACAAAAAAGGAAAAAAAAAAAAAATCACAAAAAAATCAGTATAATAAGTAACACTTCAATATGCATCTTCTCAGTAAGTATGGAGCAGATTTCAAGAATGAATCCTAACAGAAATCTCTGATGTCAGAACAATCAAATAGGACAGAAGTTATAATGGCAGAAATCCCAAAGCCTGAANACTCAACAATTATTCAAATTTTCAAAGATAAGCAGGGACCAAAAACACCTACTTGAAATATTTTCTGAATCGCAGTCTATGTTTTTAATTTTAAAAATTCAGCCCTGAGGGTTTAACCAAATGGCTACTAGTAACAATGAATCTTCCCACTGTTTTCATCATATTTAATTTTTTCAGTCTTCACCAGGTTGCCTCTCCACAAATTAGAGGCATAACGGATTCACAGGGAGAAGAAAGAACTGGTAGACCTGGTAAACATATGCAGCACTAGCTCAGTAAACTGAAAACTAACAATCAGGATGTTCAGTAGTCTACACTAACCTAAAAAAGCACCCACAGAAAAGCTTCATATGTTTTGATGTTGTACTAGTTTTAAATATATATATACGCATGCACTTCATATGTATATATAGTACAGAAGAAATTATAAGCCTGTATGTATTACATACAAAATATCAAACATCGTAATACAGGAATGAAGTTTCATAGTATTTTAGAGTACAATACATAGAAATCTAAAAGCTAAGCACCTCAGGTGAGGTAGGTTCAGTTTCATTTTAAGAGAAATGGGCATTTCAGTTCAAAAGAGAATATACATTCTTTACTATATCAGCACATCCCTCAGTAACCTAATCCTCTATATACCTCATTTTTTTTCAGAATTAACTTTCAGAGAAGTGAGGAGCTTGTATCAATGGGAGAAATTACTTGTCACCAACAATAAACATAAATCAATACTTCTACCACCCTTTCAGTGGAAATACTTTTAAAATTACATAAATTCTATGTTGCTGACTATTACCAAAAAAGCACATTCAAGAAGACACATCCACATTTATTAGTGTCCTATACCTTTTTGAATTATCAATTCTACAATAAAAGTAATGGCATTAACTACATATACCTCCCTTCTAATTGAAGTTAATGTGGATACAAAATCTTGCTGTGACTGGTCCAAGAATACAAACAGCACTATCCTTCCTGTTAGTTTTCTAAAAAAAGCATGCGTACACGTAGAAGGACATTTGTTTACAGTTTGTTTTAAAAGAACATGGTCTAAATAACATATTTAGCATTATCTAAATAGTATGGAAATCATAATTTTGAAGTAGTTGTACTGTAGCAAAATACTACTGCATCAGTGTAACAGTAGATGAATAGAGTAGCAGCTAGACTGACAGATTAGTATTCCCAATGTACTAAAACTTTTGCTTCCAGTGTGTTGGCAACTTTCGGGTCATGACTTACTGGTATTACAAAGCAAATTAGATAACAACAATGAAACATTAACAAATGATATTTTAGCAGGAAAATCCATCAAAAATAAAAATAAAAAAAAAAATTGATGACAAAAGATCACAGACCAAGTTCTATCAACTAATCAGTTACGTTCCTAATCAAAACACTGCAATCTGATGTGGCTTTCATAAAGTAATAAATACAAATGCCCCACTGACAAATAACACTACACTTAGTGTGGACCCTTCACATAAAACAATGTAGAAAAACCTGACTCAGTAGTGTATACAGTAGCAACTAACAGATGTTTGAAACTCCTGCTAAAGCACTTAAACATTGAGATTCCACGTGGATTCTCCAGAGATGGGCAGTAATAGTGCTAATGCTACTACATCTTTGTTTCTGAAAACTTTCAGATAGAATAGACAGCTGTAAATTCTGGTACAGCTTTTAGGCTTGTAAAAATTGGGCTCTACAACCAAAAGCCAATATTTTAAAAAGGCACCAAACTTACCAGTGACTAATGTCATACTGTTTGTAAAGTCTTCTAAATGCAAAACAAGCTTTTATTTCTAAACGCATTGCTGATGGGTCTCTTAAACCCTTGAAGACCTATAATGACATCTTTAACCACCTCTTCTCAAATAGTGTTACACAGTGCTGAAGAGTTCTAGCTATTCAGCTCAACCACTAGAAAACTCTGGTAGAAACCTAAAACGTAAGTTTGATCCAGGGCTTGCTACGGAACCAAGTTTTGCAAAAGCTTGCATGTGCCAAGCTACTGTCCAGAACAGGCAACTTTGTGAAATCCTTAAGAAGCTACAATGTCATCAGTCTTCCTGTGAAGGAAGTCAGCCATTGTCCTTGCCGTCCAATTAGATAAGCATGTAGCTCTAATTCTGTGTCAAACTTCGAAAACACCATGTGGATCACTATTATCCTTATCATACACACTTATTAAACCATATCAGTGCATGAGAGTCAAATCTAAAGTAGCACTTGAATTTAGCCAGGTGCATGCCTTCGAAATATCCCTCCTGATTATCTTCATGTAATGAGCTTTCACAATACCAATATGTAAGGTCTATTTATTTTATTCTACACTACCTTTGTCTTTCAAGTCATGAAAATGGTTTTCACCAAGAATAAAGCCTCTTTTTTTTTTTTTTTTTTTTAATTGCATGCTGTAATAATAAAATCAATTTATTCAAAGAACGGTTTCACATGAAACCACCACAAGGTTATATGTACTAAAGAAAAACCTTGTTATTTACTCTTGGGAAAATCACACTGAATTTTACCTAAATGGAGAAACAGAACTGATGCTGTTGTAACAAACAGACTAACCTTCCCATCATGAATGCTGCATTAACATTAAGAGAGAACGTGGAAACAGTCACCACTACTTCACTTCATTGTAATTGAAGGCTGAGTCAAGCAGGGGATGATAGAATTGAGATTCTTTAACAGCAGAGTTCTTTGTAAACACCTGAAAACAAATTTATCAACAAAACTCTGACAAGTAATCTCCACTTCGCCTATCGGTCACAGACAGGTGACAACAAAACCTAGTTTCAGTATATTGGATATGTATACTACATGCAGTAATTGAAGGTATGAAAAAACTGAGAAGACAGGCACTAATTTATGTAGTTTCCTACTGCTGCCAGAAAAAGGTCAAGAACGTGTTGAAAAGCTACTTTATAACAACAAATTCCTACAAGTAAATGCAGTTTGAGCTTTGATACATACTATTACACAATCAATTACTTCATTTCCAAAAAAAACAGACAATTTATTTGTTCTACGCATTTCTAACACAAGTCAGTAAAATTGGCAAAGAAACAGATGCATGTTTAAAGCCTGAGTCTTCTTTTCCTCCCTTTTGATATCTGTAGAATCATAATGATGACTGAAAAAAATAGTATAAATAATCTATAACAGTATATTTCTGGAGGTAGGGAGAAAAAACATTTTTAGGAACATCACATTTAACCACAAAACTAAAAAAAGCAAGACAATACAAAGCTCTACATTAACATTGGTTACTATTTTGTACCTATAACAAGTATAAAACATTCTGATTTAAGATTTTAACCCAGTGCAGGAACAATTGTTAGGAGTGTTTCAATATTTTCATTATGAATCCATTATGCTCTCCAGAAGAAAATATTCCCTTGATTTCCAAAGAAGTAAATAACTATTTGATTCCAGAGAAGAGTTTGACACATCCTACCTTTCACTCTGATTTGTAATGAAAGGTAGTTTTGTCAAAGTAAGGCCCTCTATAACACCTAGTTCTAGAAGTCCATAGAAACTCTATAGAATACACTAGTGTAGAATACACTAGAGCGCTGCTTTTCAGATCAACTAGCAATTTTGTCATATCTATTTTCTACTGCATTAACATTTTCAATATTAATTTACTTCTTTTATTTTAAATTCTCAGAATAGGACATGATTTGTTAGTACCTCTGATCTCACTGGGACTCCCATCTATTATTTTCTAATTTCTCATTCCCATACAGATGTGAGATTCAGTAACTTTCTTAATTCTTATGAATAGAAGCATACTGAAAATCTTAGGAAATACTCTTTTCTCTATTACAGCAGATCTCTCTGCAATGAACAAAACCACAGAAGTATTGGTAATGCCTGCCAGAGCCACAACAGAATCAATAGAATCATAGAAGGGTTTGGGTTAGAAGGAATCTTTAAGATCATCTGGTTCCAATCCCCTGCAATGGACGGGGACACCTCCCTCTAGACCAGGTAGCTCAAAGCCCCATCTAGCCTGGCCTTGAATGTTTACAGGGAGTAGGCACCCACAACCTCTCTAGCAACATATTCCAGTGTCTCACCACTCTCACAGTAAAGAATTTCTTCCTAATATCTAGTCCAAGTCTATTCTCTTCCACTTTAAAGCGACACGCCATCACCCTGTCATTAAATTCCTTTCTAAAAAGTCCCTCCCCAGCTGTCCTACAAGCCTCCTTCAGACACTGGAAGGCCAGTATAAGGTCCAGGGCCTTCTCCTCTCTAGGCTGAAAAGCCCCAGCCCTCCCAGCCTGTCCTCATAGGGGAGACGCTCCAGCCCTTGGAACAGTAGGTCAATACTGTTCTCAGTATTCAAACTCACTGTCAACACTTCGTTCCACTAAATTTGAACTCACAATTCCCATGTCACTCTTTAAGCATCTCACTATCATCTTATGCTGTAATCTTAAGGTACTTTTTTTCTGGATATTTCAGAATAAAAAACCTAAAAAGCAAAAAATTAATGATGCTGAATACTTTCTCTACCTAAACTGAAAGTATTCAAGGATACTGTTTTGGGAATGGTATCTTGGTATCTATTCCTAAATAAATTTCTTTCCAAAGATGGTAATATAGTCAACAACTGCAGATACTACTTGGGAGATCAGTTTTGTAAACAGGAAGAAAAGATGAAAGATATTTCAATCCAGAACTTTCTGCTAAATTTGCTTTCAAACATTTTCAGCATTAAAGTGCAAACTTATTTGTGAATGTTTTCTCGAAAATGAACAAGTAGAGCACCTGTGCCAAGTTTTTAATAACTTATCTTTTATAAAGTTACTAATCAATGCAGGTACATCTTCTCTCAATATGAGACAATTTTACCTACAGCTACACTGGAAGTACTACTGAATGACTGAAGGAACAATAAATCAAAAAGTTTTTAATCACTCACACTTAGAAAATCCTGTAATCTTCAACTGTTGCATGAATGATTGACTTCTGTAATCTCACTGCATCTATACCATTTGATTTGTATGTACATAAACAGCTGCCACTGACAGATGCCTGCTGCTATCCTGCAGAAGAATATTTCACCTCAGCCGGGAAAAAAAAGTCATTTAAGGTGCGCACGCTGCTTTTTAAAGACAACCATAAAGTCTGCAAGGCACATACCTTTTCGTAGTAAACTATTCCATATTCTTTATCATCACTCTTCACGCAACGGAATTCAATCATCAAGTACATAAAATTAGAACTTCGTTTTTCCCTCTGAGAAGAAAACCACCACAGATGTGTATCATATTAAAGAGTATCAATCTTCAGCATTCCCAGCACAGCAATTACTCTTTTTTTGTGCCAGAATTGATTAGATTATCAGCTGTTGAAACAATTATTCAGTCAATCATTTCATTGCACTATTTGAGACTTTTGCTGACACTCTTACTTTTTACATCCCCACTACACAATAAACATTCAGAAGTAAATAAATTATATTGTTTTCATCAGTGGCTTACAGTGGACCTAAGTCTGCAAAAAAGCAACGAAGAATAACCATTTTTTTTAAATGCTTACATATAATTATGCATGTCAGTCAAAACCAAGAAGACATGAAAAATCATTGCCTTAGATGAAAGAATGAAAGGAACAAATTAAACTTGGATTAAGACTAGATTTGCTGCTCACTCATGTTCAGTGGAAGATTTGCTCATATATATATATATATATATATATACACACTAAATATTTAGCAAGTGCTTCAAATTTTAAAATTTAGATGGGAAACAATAAAGAAATAATACATAATCTTCATCATATATTTTCATTTCAAAAAGCATATCCTTAACAGCAAGCAACTCAAGCTCACCTAATGTATCAATATTGAGTTGGACTTGCCAGCACAGGCAAAGTGTCTCTACACTAAAAGCATAGCTCTAGGAATAAAGGATGCCAAATTTTATGTATTTTAACAGGGAGAGAGCAAAACTATATCCATTTATAATATGGAATAGAGTGAATTCTCAAGAAGACTACTAAACGGTTATAACAAGAACAAAAGAATCTGGTTCCTAGTGGTCTTATTGTAAGAAAGTCTCAAGAGTACAAAATAGAAAAGAAAGGAGTCCTGTTGTGCAAGATGAGAATAGTTAGTTACTGATTTTACTCAACGAGTGTTAACACCACACTCAGGTGCTGAGATTATTTTGAGGTCTATTATGTTTTTTCAAATTCACTCAAATCCTAGAAGTATATTTCCTCAACACCTAAAAAATCAAAAACAATAAAGCTGAATAGGTCAAAAGCCAAATAAGCTTCCCATCACAATCTAAATCCTAGAATTAAATTAGCCAAACCTATCAACATTTGTTCCAAGCTAGCAAAAATTATTAATAAATACAAGTCTCTTGAAATTGACAGCTAAGACAGCTTTCTATTTATTAATTGCCTAAGTCAAGTTCTAATTAGAAATGTAAAGATTGTTTTTTTTTAATCATATAGACCATCAGATCAGTTGAAGAAAAATAGGACAAGTTAGCCTCCTCAGGAGAAGACCACATTAGCAAGAACTTAAAAAAGCAGTACAACTCTGACGTAAAATGACCTACTTCATTGATCATTTCTATTTCTCTAAAGGTCAGTCTGTCCAGCCAGTCCACTTTCACCATGTGACCTTGTCGATGAGACTTTGTGAGCTGCATAGAAAAACACAACATTAATTTTTAAATTGTTGGGAGTAACAAAAAGAATATCAATTTTCAAATGTTTGTGCATACGGTAGATCTCTGTAAACAGCTAAGCCAAGACCTAATACTTCTAATATCTCAAAATATCGTGGCAAAGACAAAAGCATGTTGCAAACAAGAGACCATTAAATACATCAAATGTTAAAAAACAAGATTCTATTTTTTAAGCAGTCACATGACAATAACACTGTTTTGAGTTGCTTATTTTCATATTGTGTAACCTACCAAATCACACAAAGCAAAGGTATTTCAGGAATTATTCAAACTGAATGAATTCTGCCTTAATTAGTTTAGCAAAAGTAAGTTCACAAATTGAGACTTATGCATTACAAAAAGGTCAGTGAAAGAGTTTGTTTGCCCTCTCTTTTTAGGCATCTGAAATCTGTATTCCAGAAAGCCTAGTAAGACTAAGAAAGGGTAAGTCTCTTTGCTCAGTTGCTGTTTTCCAAGGTACAAAGAAGCTGTCACTCTTCCCACCTACTCACCAATACTCTACCTCCTTGCTTCTCCAAGACCATTCTCACCTGCCACAATCTTCTATTCAGAGTCAAAGGGCATGGCTGGAAGGACTCTGGAAATGTACAGTCTCAAAGCAGGGTAATTGACTCAGGTTGCACAACACATTGTGCAGTCAGGTCATGAGAATCAATTAAGACAAACTTCACAACCTCTCTTAGCAATCCATTCCAGTTTTCAATCATTCTCACAGCAAGAAGTTCCTAATGCCTTTAAATGGAATTTCCAGTGTTTCAATTTGTACCCAGAAGTCTGGCTTTGTCTTTGTTCCCTCCTCTAAGGAATTTGCTCAAATGAACTGCTTGCAACTCCTCTAAACAATCACAGCTCCTAAACCCTTCTTACACGATCAGTGCTTCAGCTTCCAATTTATCTTTGCAGTCCTCCACTAGGCTCACCCCAGAACAGTCATATCTTTTTCTCATTGGAAGGCCACAACTGGACTCAGCAGTTCAGATGCATCTTATCAGTGCCACAGTCTTCTGACCTGCTAGCTCTGCTACCTAATGCTGTTGCTGCCCTGCTTCGCTGCAAAGGCAGCGGACCTCAAAAAGCATTTTTGAAGCCGCTTCAAAGTTCCTTTTCAGCATGTATCAACAGGTACAAACTTATTTAGATTATGATAGACCTATTTCTCCAGCCTGCTGAGACCCCTCTGAACAGTGGCACAACCATCTAGTCTATCAGCTGCTTGGGAGTTCCTCCAAATCCGCGGAAGATGCACTCAGCCACAACACTCAGGTCATTAAGGACATGTCAAAAAAAGCACTGGAACCAGTACTGATTTCTACAGTAAGTTGTTGACTGTTGGAATCCAGTTGGACTTTGTGCTGCTGTTGTTAAACCTCTGCCCTACCTAGTTCACGAAAAGCTCCTACTCATCCTCAACAACAGAGTGAGTTTCTTACACTCACATATCCCTCATTTCAATCACTTCTAAATTACATTCATTTTTCCCCCTTAACTAGCAGAAGTACTTTTCTTACCCAATGTAGCTCAATTTTTAACATTCTATAACAGCACTTCAGAATTATCACAGTCATGTCCAGCACTCACAAAGGTTTAGGACAGCACTTGTTAAAATCTTGACGAAAAAGATCCAAAAAAGTTATTTAAATAGCTTTGTCAATTTTTAGTCTCACTGCGCTAGGGAATAAGGGAAATAAGTAACTCTGCACATTTTGTGGAAAACTATTAGTCTCAAATCTCTACAAGTTCATCTTACAGCAAGGAAAAGTCAAAACATATTAAGTAGCTATGACTGAAGATCTGTAGGTGAATATATACTTGAAGAACTTCTCAGATTAATATTTGACGTTTAAAATGAGAGTATCTTCTGACACTAAATAAGAAATAATTATTTAAATGCTATTTCATTATCATAATTAGATAATTTCTTTCAGCTATCAGAAGGAGTAAAGGAAATTAATGTATCAAAAAGAACCTGGAGTACTTTTTGTTCAGGTGGAATAAAATAATCTATCACATATGAAAGATTAAAAATACCACCTACATATATACAAAACCCAGAAGGATGTCAAGAAGAAGAAAGAAAGAAAAATTTACCTTTTAGATAAAGAAAAGGTCCTTAACCAAGCTCTTCTCCAAAGTTATTTACTACTATCTGTAGGACTAATTTGGCAGCTGGTATCAGACATTAAAAAGTACCAGACACAGTTACAAATCATAAGTCTTTCCAACTGATAAACATGAAAAAGCACCCCTAAATCTAATCAAGAGCAAAAAAGCCCACGCAATCTCATCTTGTATTTAATTTTTACTACTGTTCTTAAGTACATTTAATATACCTTCACACACAGTATCAACAGATGGCATTCAGCAACTGATAAACAAGTGAACAGAAAGACTGAAGAATATATTAGAAAAACAAGTACATAAGAATGACACATAACAAGCACCTCATCTGCTATGGAAATAGCTGTGCAAATGAAAGCCCTTGCAGACACCACCCAGAAACATTGTCCACTTTGCGAGCATCTGTGGATAAAATATTTTTATAAAGGAAATCAACAAAATACCAGTGAAAACAACAGATTCTGAATCTTTTCAGAATTAATCTCCAAAAAACAAGTTACAGAAAATGAGATGTTCCCAGCAATGCTGATAGCCATTTATTAGCCATTAATTAGAATTCTCATTTGGGATGTGAAAGGAGAATTTTGTCATCCTCTTTAAAGGCTTTAGGCCCTCAACTCCCAGCTGCCAAAAGAACAGGCTAGGACAGACACTTGTATTTTGGAGATCAAAGTACTCTGTTAATTTGTGTTTCTTGACCTAGGGATCAGAAAAAAGTGAAGAGGAGGAAAAGTGTTGGCATGGAATGGTCATATTTTCACAACAAAACTAACATGAAAATGAGGACCTACACTCTAATATCTTTCCCAGAGACTCACTACCTGCATCATATATCCATGTAATAAACTACAAAAAAAGTCCTGATCTGTGCTGTCTGTCTACAGAGCCTCCTTGGACTACAGGAGTTTTAAACCCCTACTACAAGAGAGGAGGCTTGCAGAAAGCTTTGCACAGATACATTTAAGCAGAATGAAAATATGCAATTAACTATCACAAGAGAAATTTAAGTTTGCGCCTGCAGAGTGTATCAAAACCTTAAGATCTTCTCCTGCTCCTCCTCTTTCCAAACACAAAGCTAAAGTGTTTCTTTTCTTTAAGACGTTACTAGAAACACTAGCTACTTGTTTGGAAACTCTCAGCAAAAATCATTATGTAGTTACGTAAGTATGTCACTTCTATGCCTTGCCTAAAAAGATGTTCCTTTGTATCACAGGGTTCTTGTGGTTCAAAGCCACCCCTGAATGTTTATAGCAACCTACTTCCTACAATTCAGAAAATATTTACAATGAATTTTGCATTATAAATTCAAGGTGAACTAGACTAATAAAACAGACCGTAAATGCAGGTTAGTTTATTGCTATCATAAATCTCTACATGAAGAACAGACATATTTACAGCACCAGACCTTTCCTTCACTTTGAAAAAGGTGAAGATGAAAATGAGGCAACCAAGATTAAGATGAAAGTACACTGACAAAGAGGAGCTGAAATATCTGGTAAGCTTAGTGTGAGCTCATCTGAAGAGTGTGATCAGTGACCTAAGCAGTTCAAGAACTAATATTTACTGAATTCCAGAAGTGGTTTTGACAGCAAAAATACAGTTTGCCAACCAGCTGGGAGGAGAAAATGTTAACATGAACAGCTACATGTGACATGAAGTAAAAGCAAATCTGGTTAATTTCCGTAGGTCTACTAAAACTCTAATGCAGAGGATGTCAGACAGTTCTGAACAATACACCAGACAGTCTTTCATCCCAAAGGATGGTCACAAGGAACTAAACTTGACTTGTCTTCACAAGCTGCTCTTAGGAGCTACTCTGACTGAACCAGGTATGAGTTTTGCCTTCAAGCATCACCAAGTTACGTTAGTATTTTCACTCTTTATAAAGAATTAAGATTTTAAGTTGTTATAACAGAATGTTAGATATGTTAAATTTTACTTACACTGTTATGGGTATTTATATACTACTTCAAGGAATTTATTTGTTCCAAATGAGTTTATTTGTTTCTACTTGTGAATTCTCTGACTTATCAAAGCAACCAAAGTCAGAATTTTCATGGGAGAAAACAGCACTGAAAGCTTGTCTTTATTAAAGCCTCTCCACATTTCACTCCAATGATAGTGCAAACTTTCTGTGCACATCCTAAGCGTTGGTAATTCATTACCTTTGCCAAGCGGCTCATTTGATCTTCAGAGACTGTGCTGCTGGTCCTCCCAGGAGTTCTGGTGGGTTCTGATCCATCAGCTTCTACATTGGGCCAGACTTTCAAATCATGCATTCCTTGACGAAACATACTACAGGGAAAAATGCAGCATTTTTTCAGTAAGAAGAAATCAGGAATCGAAGTACAGCAGCAGCTGCACGAAAATGAGTAACTTTCTTTGGGCAAACCTACAAACACATTGCCATGCACAAAATAACTGAACTGCAGAAGTGCCTAGAGCCTTATGCCCTCTCTGGCCTTCACTTTTATTGGCAAATGGGATTTAAAAGAAGCAAATCTGAGATAACTTACTTGGCAAACGGAAGAAAAATGGATAATTCCCAAAGTCAATGGGGTGGTACAAACATGAACTGAGGAAAGAGCTTGACCTTCATAGTTTTATTATTTGTAATGAAGCAGAAAAAATTCCTCTTCACTTGCAAATTACAGTATTGACTTTAGATCTGCCTGACAAAAAATTTAACTAAAAAACGGTGTAAGTTCCACATGAAGGTCAACTGATAAAAAGCAGCTTTCTCAGCTGAAAAAAAACACAACCCTCACCACACCATTTTCTCCATCTATGCCTGAAATTGAATTGGTAATTGAAACTGTGCAGTGAGCAGAACTTTGCAGGAAAACTCACTACACCTCTCTTCCGCAAACTCGTCCCTTGCATATTTTCATTAATCCATCTATAAAAGATGCTACAAGAAATCAAACACATTATTTTTGCCAATAAGAGTGGATAATTTGAGTAAGAACTTCAGGCAAATACAATTGGGAGGAACACTTAAAATCACACAACTAAAAATAAAAGACAGTGACTAGAAGGATCAGCTAATCTTAAAATCATAGATTGCTTTATAGAATACTGCTACCCTGCTACTAGGTTATCAATTTACAAGCCAATAGGAAATTCTGAAATATTTCTTTCTGTCCCAATCCTGCCAAAACGCTGAAAATAAAAGCAAATCTTATTTTCTAAAATACTCCTTTTTTTTCCCTCCCCCCCAGGAATTATACCCTAGTATTATAAAAACAAGCAGCAATCTTTGGGCCACAGTCAAATTGATCCAGTAACATTTTCTACTCTAAGACAACATCAATCTTTTTGTCAAAGCAAGATCTTCAGTGACACAGAATTAACTTCTCTACAGACATTTTCCACATTCAACATAATCAGGACAAATTTCCTAATGATAACTTGAACCTTCCTCTTGTTCAGCTTAACCTTATTACTTCATTTCCACTGACAAATGGATTTTCTCAATTTTCAAAGACTGCCTACATACTAGAGAAGTATTCTCATGTTTTTTTCTTCAGCTCCACTTTTACTTCTCCTCCACTACACCTATTTGCTAGATGCTCAGTATCTACTCCCTCAGAGTCTCAGTTGTGAGAAACTTATCTGAAATTAGTTGCATAGAACTGAACACATCCCGGAATTGCAGAAAAGTAGTTCTGGGACACATCTCAAAAGAGCAGCAAGATATGTCCCTGATGTGCGTACTTGGAGACTGCTTATATATTCATGGTTTTTGGAATATTTCAAAACCTTGTGACACTAATTCATGCAAAACTTACACTCCAAAACCTACATCTTTTCCTCAGCTTTCCTGGGTAGGCGCTCTCTCTTCTGGATTTGACTACAATAAGTTATACAGAGTATCAGCACCTCACACTTTTCCTTAAATTGCATCCTGATTTTTTTTTGTTTGTTTCTTTCAGTCTCCTCTGCCCTCTGTTAGATCCTTCTCACGCACTGCCACCTTCCAGTTAACTTGTAATCCTTCCCAGCTCCATGTTATCTATTGTCACTTAACTGATCCCACTCTCCGCTGGGTCACACAGACTACTAATCTAAGATTCCTTATTTCTTGCATTATACTCTGTTCCTTATGGATAATGCTGTGTCAAGGGTCCAAGTGCAAGTTTACTTAGAGAAACTGTGTTAAGTAATTGGCATTGGAATTGATACATTACAAAAGTATAGAAGAAAGTTATTTCAGCATTTGCTACCTCAAAATATAAACTCACATACTGTGTTTTGACAACCTGTACGCACTTCCTATTGCACCTTACTATTCACAAGCGAGCTTCAAGTTTGTCTCCCAAAAGAAAAAGCAGTATACCCATATTTCCCAAAGAGTGAGACAGTTGTTCCTCCCACAGGAACTGCTTTACCAGGCCCATACACATCCCAGATGGTTAGAGCCACTTGTGCATTGCGAGGTAAGTCTGGATACTTCACAGGAAGTTTCAGCCATTCATTCCAGCTGCAAAGAAATACTTTATATTAGTCATGAAACCTCAGAATTCAAGTTACCCTGTAGTAGTTCACAGAACCTAAGTTCTCCTTAAATTATTCTCACTGACTATCTGCCTGCAGGCTTTAATTATTCAAACACTTAAGTGTTGTTTTGAGTCATTACGTGTATGTATGATTAAAAGGCCAGCAAAGGAAAAATTCTTTGTCCAGTACACAGCATAAAAACGTGCTATTTCAGGCTGCAAAACTTACTTAATTAGTGAGACATGCCCCCAAACAGAAATGGTTGTAATATTTACACTTTACACAGAAAGATCAGTTTTGTGCTGTCAGGGCAATATTTAACTATATGGAGACTCGCTGAAATATAAGTTACTTGGAGAAATCAACAGAAAAGGTGTTTTACGATTTTCTTTGTTTTCTGCACAAACGAAAGTCATACACTTCTTCTTTCACTTGAAGACTAAATAACTAACAGATAAATGGAATAAAAGGCAGTGACTTACTTCCATCTAGTGCTAAAAGCTTTGTAGGAGGTTCTAACTGGAAGAGCAAGAGGCTTCCCTTCTGCAAACACCTGACAAGTCACATACAAGTCAGAGCAAGTCTCTTGATACAGTCCTGAGAACTTCAGCATAGGGTCTTCCAAGAGAGCTTTGTAACTCTTCTGTTCTCTTTTCCCTTCCAGACTTCCTCTGCATAAAAAAGCAAAAAGACAAAAAGTTTGTTTGTTTTTTTCTCAATCCACACCGATAATTCTATTTCCATTACTTATATTTAGACAACATGGAATGCAGATACCTCTGCTTTGGATAACCAGCAAGCAGAGAAATCCAAATATCCAAAAGAAACTCTGCATTTGAAGTAAATAAAAGAATTTGCAGCTCTCTGCAATATTGATTTAGGAGCAAAAGAGGAGTAGAAAATGGAAAAATTACTCACTTGTCTTTTCAATAGAGATAACTTCCACTACAAAGTGCAGATTCTTAGACTGCATCAGATAAGGTATGCTAAACAAGGTAACTGTGAGCTGATACATACTGCTATCCTTAAAAGAAATAACAACTACAAACATTAAAACATGAGCACATGCTTGCTCAAAATAAAAGATGAGTCTTATTTTAAAACTGTATGAAATCTGAAATGTATAATTGGCTTTGGATGCCATTCATCTCTAAAATCAAAATATTTAAACCAAACTAGATTAAAGCTCTGTAATAATGTGTAGTATCACAGAATCATAGAAGTACAGAATCGTAGGGGTTGGAAGGGACCTCAAGAGATCATCGAGTCCAAGCCCCCTGCCAAAGTAGGTTCCCTACACCAGGTCGCACAGGTAGGCGTCCAGGTGGGTCTTGAATACCTCCAGAGAAGGAGATTCCACAACCCCCCTGGGCAGCCTGTGCCAGTGCTCTGTCACCCTCACCGTAAAGAAGTTCTTGCGCACATTCGTGCAGAACCTCCTGTGCTGCAGTTTCTATTTCCCCTTGTCCTGTCTCCACACACTGATGAAAAGAGTCTGGCCTCGCCACATTGTTCCCCACACCTCATATATTTATAAATCTGGATCAGGTCCCCTCTCAGTCTTCTTTTCTCAAGGCTAAAGAGACTCAGTTCACTTTGCCTTTCTTCACAGGGGAGATCCTCCCGGCCCTTCACCATCTCTGTGGCCCTGAGCTGGACACTTTCCAAGAGATCCCTGCCTTTTTTATACTGGGGAGCCCAGAACTGGACACAGTACTCCAGATGAGGCCTCACCGGGGCAGAGTAGAGGGGGAGGATCACCTCNTCACCTGCAGTAGAGGGGGGGGATCACCTCCCTTGACCTGCTGGACACGCTTTTTTTCATGTATCCCAAAATGCCATTGGTCCTCTTGGCCATGAGAGCACACTGCTGGCTCATGGTTAACCTGTAGTCCAGCAGGACACCCAGGTCCCTTTCTACAGAGCTCCTCTCCAGCAGGTCATCCCCCAGCCTGTACTTGTGCATGCAATTATCCCTCCCTAGTGTCTTACAGCACTACAGGACCTAAGGCCACGGTTAGGTCACCGTTCAGAGCAGCCTGCAGCAGGCCCCGGCACCGCTCTGCCCGGCTCCGGGACCCTGCGGAGCTCCAGGAGCAACGTCACGGTGACCCGCACTTCAACACAGCATCCTCGGAGCCGGCGGGGGCCGGGCTCCTTCCCGCACACACACACGCACACACGCACACGCACAAACACAAACACACGCACACTCAGCCAGCCCGGAGCCCACGCCCCTCTCACTCACATCTTCAGCTGCACGTTCATGTCCAGGTCGCAGCTATACACATAATAAAGCTTCTCGGTTTCACCCATGGTAACCGCGAGCCCGGTGCGCCCAAGGGCACCCGCAGCCGGCGCCGCAGCAGCCCGCGGGACGGATCAGCGGCCCACCGCTCGGAATCCCGGCTTGAGCGCATGCGCCGGCGCCGCCATTTTGCTTAAGGGAGGAAAGAGTGGGTACCGTACCCTATACCAAAATGGCCGCCAACATGACGCTGACCTAGAGGCGGTCCCAAGATGGCTGCGCCCATGTCTCCCTCCACCCAGCATGGCTGCTCCCGTGTGTACGGCACGCAAGATGGCCGCCTCCATAGGAAGCTTGGCAAGATGGCTGCTACCAGGCGGCATCCGGATGCGAGATGGCTCCCTGCCCCACTTCTCCAGCAGTGTGGCTGAGGGCATACGCTGCAGTTTTCCGTCAGGAGCGCCCTGCAGCTCCTGAATTTCCCTTTCAGGCTGTGATTCTCCACACTGCAGCACAACCCATTGCAGCAAATTCCTATTGTAACTCCAATCCCTTCTGTGACCCCAAAGATGCTGCTTTCTGACGGGATGGATGACGTAAAAAGGGTAACTGTGTTTTGCAAGGGTCTGCAACATTATTTGGTTGTACAGACATTTTTGTTTCAGATCACTGATACCTCTGCAAAGCTAGCAGTTGTCGTCTACTCTAAAACATCAAAATGGTACGAGGCAGGATGCAGAAATTAGACTGGTGACTGAACTCCTTGTAATGATATTAGCATTAATTGGCACTTAATTTGACAGTATTCTTCATTCATTCTCTACATACTTTCTGAAGCTGTTAGAATCAGTGTTTGGTCTGTGTCCTATCTCCAAAGCAAAAGAAAGAAGAAGAAAAAAATAATCCAGAATGACTCTGGGTATTAGAGGTAACAAGGAAATCATACACAACTTTTATTCTCTACATAATCATATGAATTTCAATAATTTTTACTATTTTGAGGGTTAGTAAAGGCTGCAGGAACTCTGAGCGACAAAAATGTACTCAGCATTACTATCATATTCCAATTGTCTGTCTACACAGAGCAGAGGAGGTTGGTGTTTTATGATCCACCACAGCAGCTGAACTCCTCAACAAAGCTGAGTATGAAGTGCTGTTCTGATGCAGTTCACTGAGTGAATGATGTATGGAAGCACTTGTGCTGAGGAGGCATCAGGACATGTGAACTCTTCCAGTATGCTCTGCTTGTACTACAAAAACATGATGTTTAATGCTTAGAACAGTTCTCCTCTATTTTTACATCAAGAACCATTAGCTAGAAGGTGTGGAAGGATGTGTTATCAACTAGTTCTCTCTCACCTAGTCAGCTTTGGGGGTTGGACTCGATCATCTCTTGAGGTACTTTCCAACCCCTATGATTCTATGATTCTGCTGGGAGGGAGGATGCCAAAGCAGGGGAAGAATGTCTCTTAAAAAAGAAGGTCTGTTTCACTTTAAAACTATTTGTTTCTTACTCAGATACTGTGTCCAGGAGGTCTTTTTAAATTCTACAAAACATCTCGCAAGTTAAAGAAGGTTATATCTCAGAACCATGCATCACTACAGTGCAATCCTTATTTTATAGCACTGCCAAACTGGCTATGGATACTAATGAGTAAAAAATGTAATTTAAACTCAAATTAAAAAATTCCATTATACAGACTACATTAAAATACTTTTATTAATATTAATAATAATGTTTTATCCATTTTTTTTCTATCTACATTGATCCCTTTTTGACCACATTTGCTACTACTCTGGCACTGCTAGTCATTTACTATGTACCTCATAATTTTTGATGGGTTCTATGTGCTTGCTAGTTTAGTTCTTGGACAGTTATTTACATGAAATTCCAGTCTTCCATAAGAAAAATGAATAAAGTTATTGCTCTGCCTGGTTATGGAGAAATAGTAAGACCTAAACATTTAAAAAACCTGTAAACATTTAAAAGACACATAAATCTTGTAATTTTTAAACTAAACAATTGACCAGTTCAGTGCGTATGCAAACTGAAAGTGTTCAGACATTAATACGTCCTTACCATATGATTTTAATCAGGAAAAATTGGATCCATTTTCAATTAACCTCAGGTAGCTTGTGTGTCTTACATCTACCCTTTATTTACCTGGCCCATGTAGACTTGATTCTCTATGTTCTACCTGTAATGGTATTTGGCCTCCTCCAGGCTTCAATAGCTGCTCTTCTGGCCAAAAGATGTAACTATTTCTGCATGTTTTTCATCTCAATGTGCCTAGTATTGTGTAAGGACTGCTTTGCAGCCTACAAGGTTGTTTTTGTAGCATAACATCTAGGGCATGACATGAAACCATATTGTGGCAGTTGAGCATGTGTCCCACTGAAGCATTATAGGATTTTATTCTAAATGCTAAGTATCAAAAATAGCACATATTTTCTTGCATTACCCACCCAAAGTGCACCATAAGCAAACTATCCTAGAAATTCTTCCCAGGTTTCCTCTTTAAGAGGACAAACAAGTGTATTCCACATTAAGAAACTGTACATATCTGATAGCAGGACCAAGTTCTGAAGGTGAACTGGGATGCTGTTTGTTGGTATTGTAACCAAACTGTGAAACAAACTCTGACCTTTGTACCAACAGAGAAAAGGCACCTGCCACTTCTAAATTTGTGGTGAATCTAAGCACCTAAGACCTATAGGTCTAACAGGTGTTAATCATCACCAGTTTCCTCTGCTTATGTCCCAGTACTCTGTTTTGAAGGAACCCATGATGCAGAAATACCACAGCACAGCCTGCAGGGTGCCTCACATGAACTCAAGTGCTCTTGAAACACCAGTTTAACTCAATGTATGGAAGCATTTACAAAAATTTTAGAAGGTACACAATGTGGAATCTGTTTTCCTATAATGAGTAAAACAAACTGGCTACCTAGATCTTAGTTACACATGGATACTGTGCCATTCTTTTTGTTGGAAAAACTGTAGCAAACTATGCAAAGTGGTGAGAGTGACATTCTTTATTGCTTTGCTCATGCATTAAAATGTTCCTCAACCCTTTTCTGTTCATCCTGATAGTTTGTCAAGTCCCCGAGGCTTGCTGAAGTGAAGCATCAAGAAAATATGGGGAACAGTAGAGAGCACTGCTGTTGACATGATTCTCTTTGGAGAGGACGGTTCTATTTCCTTGTTTTGAAGCAGAAGTGTCACTTGCAGTCCATATTCTATCAGTAGCCATAGATAAATATGTCATCTCTCAGTCCTAGTAAGAAATGCGTTCCATCTGAGAGCGAAAATCATGCTTCTGTATATACCATCCATCTTCTACTGCTAGAACTACTATGATAAGCATGGCGACTGATCAGTTCAGATTTTCAGCCAGGTCTCACATTCCTGGCAATGGCTTTCATCAAATTTGCTGAATTTATCTATGTTTTCAGACTTACTTTGTTTTGTCCTTTCTGAATGTGGACATCTGTCCTCTAGAAACCAAACTGAGACAACTGTACATAAGCCTTTATACGTCTGTCAGATAGTAATGACTTTCAATCACTAATGAACTGGATCAAAACTGAATAGGCAACATCCTTTTCCCTCTAGTAATATCCTGAGAAAGTCTTTACATACTGAATATGTATGTGACAGAGTTTTTCCTGTTCCGATACCACTATGATGGACAAGTCTTCAGATACACAGTGAGGTAGTGGCTATCATAATGGTTATCAGATATCCTTTAAAAACTGATAAGAATGGAGTTTAAGAAAAGAATATATCTTTATTTTTCTTTAAACATATACTTTACATTTATTTGTAGATGCATTAAAATGTCAGTGGTTCACACACTGTAGATATTGAATAATTGTAAGTATCTGTGCAGAAACATAGCTATGTGTTGTGCATATATTTATATAATTCTGAATTAAATTCAAACTTAGGAATGCCATTTTGGACCAAAAACTTACCCTTCTTACAATTCTAGCCTTGGAATAAAACTATGCCTGTAGTGTAGTCAGAGAACATTAGATCTAGAACGTGAGGAGCAGAGAGCAGCTGTCCAAAGTATTACAGTAGCTTTATAGAGAGCTGAGGCTCTCACTAAGGTGGATCTGTGGATTGTCATCTACACAGCACAAAGCCACGCATAAAGCTCTTTGAAAACTTAGAGCACCAGCAAGTTAGGTTTATGAAATGATGTTCTACTTAAAAGGGTTCTCTTTCCAGATGATTACACATCGTTCCATATTTTAAGACTACCAGATTTAGGCTGGAGTTCTTTGAGAAAGAAGTCATCTACCCTTCTGCATTTCTGCTGTGGTTCACTGTTCCAAAACTAAGCCCCTTAATCACAAAAAAACTGTGATGGCCCTCTTCAGTGTCACTGCCACTGAACAACTTTTCCAAATCTTGTTTTCCCAATTTTCTACCCAAGTAAAAAAGCATCATTCCTTGTGAATGACTTCCAAGCATCTATTCACAAGTTCCATCCCATCTTTTACTGCTGCCAACCTCAACTGTTCATGTCTGTCACATCAAGTTCCAATTTACAAGCAAAAAAAGTGTTTTGTCTCCACTAAGCTCATGAAAAACTTATCCCAGAATAATCCTGGTTAGGAACCTTCTTTTATTTCTTCCCACCCACAGAGTGTGTTTTCACTGTGCCTAATCCAGACTGGAGCTGCATTTCTGCAACTTTATGGAACCAAATCCTCATGGTATCCCTTTGTTAGTGAAACATGTCCATTACCCTTTCTTTCTAAAACTATTGATGTACATATGATGGAAAAGATAAGACATTCTACTTGGCCATAGGAATCAGAGTACTCCAAGGTATGGGTAGAAATGAAAAGCAGTATTGTTAGATACCTTACTGACAATATTAGACTTTAATCCACTAAAACCACATATGATTTTAGATTTTTGTGAGGTCAGTACCCTCAGGTTTCATTACATTAGTTGAAGCTGAAAGCAGTAGACTCTTACAACATATAATTTCCATTGAAATGACAGCAAAGCTGTAGACTTCCCTTTTATTATGGAATCAGCCTCTGCAATGACCCTCTTCACAGGAGTCTCTAAGCTCATTCATTTCTGTATACCTTAACTCACTAAAGTTGTGGTAGGGTTAGGGTTAGAGTTTGGCCCATTGACTTTAATTTTCTAGTGCTGTTTAATTGACAAGCCATGTAATTCCCCAGACAAAGAAGGGAAAGGAGTAATGGTAATAGGAAACATGAAATGTTGTCGAAGACCGTTCAGAAGGTAAATAAATAAATAACTGCTGAAGCAGAACAAAACTACGGAGTCAAGTCATCAGCTACAGAAAATCAGCGTAACTCCAGTAAATAATATCGGATTCCGCCAGATGATGATCTTCTATGTATTTTTTTTTTTTCCAGTCCACCATCCTCCTCTTATATCACAAAATTTGTTTTAAAAAAGTCCAAGCTGGTAGATTTTGCAAGTTCAGTACTCTGTTAACTGAGTAAGTAAAGATATAATGAAAGCAGTAAGTGCTGAAACATCACACATGCAGTACATATCTCCAGCCAGTCCAATTTTATGCGTAAGGAGACTGGCAGAGTTCCTGCTGTGATTCAAATCTTATGTCAAATTTATAAACTTGTTTTCTCCATTCTCCTCTCCTATCCCTGTGCCCCATCAATCAGAGCATATACCTGCACAAAAGGCTGATCCATCATTAAGGAGGCAGGTTGCAGACAAATGTAAATTTACACTTAAAAAAAAAGGAGGAATAATACTCATGCTGCAGGGCAGGGTCACCCTCTGACCCTAGGCAATCTGACTCTCAATCTGCAGAACACAGGCTAAAATAACACGTCCACCGAACAAGCAGTAAACTTTTCTGCTTCTGCCTTTTTGAAGATTCTTGGAGTTGCTGTGTCTGCCGGCTGACACTGTCTGTCTTTTAAAATATGAAAATCTCCTCCATATGCAATGGGCTCAGTTTTCTATTTAGCATTTCAAGAGCCCTAAGGACCTTCAGGGGAAAAAAACCCAACATATTCTGAATTTTCAATTTTGATGACAATTTGCTTTCCCTGCATGATGTGCAGAAACACCTTGAAAAACTCGTCAGCTGCACTAAAGGAAATGTTTCTTGCCATAAGAATGAAGGCATATCACTTTCAACTAACTTAGGAAAAACAAGTTTGACTCTTTTGTAAAAGTGGGTTCATATTTTTAACTTGCACCTCTTGATTTCCAAAAGTAGCTGAACACCTCTTTTAGGTTACCCCAAACAAGAAACAGCAATAATAGCAACTTTTAAAACAATTCAAATGAAGTTAATTTTGCTTGTACAAAGGCATATTTTAACCTATCTGCCCTTCAATCCATCCACCCGCTAACAGAGGCATTCATTTTTCTTAGCATTTGTATCCAAATAAAACTTTAGGTCGTCAACAAAAGATTATTCATTTCTTTAAAATTAGGTTGCTAGAGCATGGTACATCATTTTATCTCATCTAAATTAGCCTAACCTTGCTTTACATTCAATGGAAGGAGACAGTAACATTGAAGATCAATATAATCACATTTACCTTCAATAATTCTGTGAGTCTGGGATGTACCACTATTTCAAAACTTGAAAAAGAAGCCAGATGACCTACTTGTTTTAAACATTGCTATTATAAGAATATTAAATTTAATCAATCTTACCCTTAGGTTGAAATTTACGTGTTGTCTCTGTAACCAACAGATAACTAAACGGAACATTGCAAATGTTAATTTTCTCAGCCCCAGACCCATACAGGGCTTTCAGGGTGAGCTCCAGTCCTGTTGCTTCCATGCCACAGATGGAAGATACTGAGATACAGGGAATATAAATTCAATGGTTTTTTCCCTCCTGAACTTAATGACAAAACTATTGTTGACCCTACAGGAGTTAGTAACAAATTTGATGTGCTGACAGCTCAGGAAATCCAGTTTTACAGAATTTTGGATGGAATCACGGGGTTTCAGTACACTGAATGCTCAGTATTCAGCCTTCATTAGCATCTGACAGATGAACCAAGAGCTGTGTTAAGAACAGGGGAGATAAGCCTTGATTTCTAGGCTTGTTTTCCAGCCATTAGACAGCACTTATCTTTAATGTGAAACTACTAGTTTTAGAGATTGGACAGATGACAATCATTTGTTTTGGTTTGGTTTCTTTTCTTTTTTTTTTTTTCCTTTAATATAATTGCTATCTCTGTGTTCTACATGGAATAGCCAAAACAGCACAAATTCTATCATAATTTTATATGTCTATTGCTAATCCTGATTTAGCCTTGACACGGACAAACGTGGTATTAAGCAAAGGAAGAGATGTTGCATAAACATAGTAAATGCTGCCTTTCCTTCTTTCAGTGGATACAGAAATGCACACCAGGGCAGTCAGTTGCAATGTGGACTATTTAAATATTTTTAAATTGAAGTTTTCATTACAAATATCTTTGCTAACTTTCTGTCCAGAGTGAGTTGCAAATCAAACAATGGCTGATGACAACAGACATGTAAGTGAATAGGAATGTTTGCCTTAATCGTGTTTCTTGGCCACTGTGGAAAGACTTCTGCACTTAGATTTAAGATTCTGCTAGTGATTTTAGTATAGTTATGTGTAGGCAACTAAGGACAGGATAAACCTGTCCATCCACCCACCGAGTGCTCAGACTACATTTTTTCTTACAAATCCCATCTTCATTGAGAGGTATGGCAGGCCTTGATCTCAAGCCCAGGTGATACAGCATCATAGCTACAGACACAGTATGGATATATGGCCCAAAGCAGTGAGTACTTACATTGGATAAAGAGGGACTGAAGTCCCCCATGACTCCCTGAAAAGAGAAAGGTTAGACAGACATCAGCAGCTGAAAGTTTGTTACTTTCTCTAAAAAGATATTTAATAAATAGTCAAAGCACAAAAAGCAAGTTAAAAACTCATAATCAATTTTGTCATTCTTGCTTTTCTTTCTTATTTGTAGGAAAAAATTAATCACTTTTCTCCCACCCTCAGATAAGACTAGGCTTTTGCACTCTATTAACCCCAGGGGCTAAAAGATAGACTGTTTTCTAACAGGTGAATTAGTGCTAGATAGTATTACCACAAATGCCAAGTCATTAAACATGTAATTGGAATTTTTTTCCCTATCTTAACTTTTCTACATTATAAAGGATCTTTACAAATTAATGAAAGAATATGAAGCTGCCCTGAGAGCTATTTGCCTATTAAAAATAGGCATGAAAAACTCCCGTCCCCATCACATGAAGAACTATCCCACCAATTTCCAATTACTTCTGCCGCTGACAGTTCACTGGACTGTTAAGTTATATTCTGCACCATGCTGCTTAATGTGGTTATGTCAGGCAGGTATTTGCTACTCTTCTTTTTTTTTTTTCATTCTTATTCTTCCTAATTTTTTTTTTCTCCTGATTGTGGAGCAATTAAGCTATGTCACTAATGAAAAAGGAGGATTTTAGTATCATAAAGGCACAGTTAATTTAAAGATGAATCCATGGTAATAACTAAATAAATCCTCTTGTAGCACCCTGGTCCAAAAATATTTCTGGAAGTTTATTCAGGATCTCCAATAAAAGACTTTTAATGGCACTTGCCAGATATTATGAAGAAAGAAGTCTTAGTAAAAGGAGCTAAAGAACTTACGTTTACAACTGCGGTTCACAATGATAATATCAGTGACAATGGCTGTCAGGGGAGGAAGTTTTCATGAGATGGTTTTTTTCTTCAGTTTGTTGAAAAACTTAATTGAAAATGGAAGAAAATTTTGACAAATGTGATAATTTCTAAAGTGTAAGCAAAACTACCATTTATTCAGGGTGCTTTGAAGCTTCATGATGGGGAAATCAAAGTGCACACTAGCTTTATTATCTATGTATGGACCCTTTAGACAGAGGTGTTAATGCTATTATGAGGCATCACAATAATAAGGCACTTGTTAATATTCGGTAATATAACACTCCTAAATTCACCAATGCCTCTGTCTGAGTTAGAGCTGCTGGCACAGCTGTGTTTTCCAGGTTCCTTGCAGTTTTTTTCTTCACCTTCCTGAAATGCTTGTGAGGTCTCTAATAAGGCATCCGCTCTCTGCAGATTGGTGAATCGTACCTCTTAAGTAAGACCTGGTTCATTAAACATTTACATTCTATATGACTCGATGGGGAACATTTATTGAATAAATAATCCATCTCTGTGCGGACGAGAGTAAGATAATCACACTGTATGTGGACTTTTGGCACACTGTACCTGGCTTTTTGTGAGACATAATTATTTTCTTCAGAGTTGATGTGAGGATCACTTTTGAAACAGTACAGTGCTATCATCTGTAAACTTTGGAGACATTTTAACCCAGACATTTCTTGGTTTTATTACCGAGATTGGATAAAGACCTGGACTTTCCAGAAGTTGCTGATGCCTATTGCCACTAGAAGAAAGACTATTTCTGATAGAAACTTCGGGACATCAACCATCAAAAAACACAGAATAATCAAAAATGCAGGTGCACAGCAGGAAGTATGAAGAAGGGAACCTAGAAGTAATTTTAGGAGGAGGGATTTAAAGAAAATGGGTTTTTAAACCAAAGGAAGGGAAGGGAGCAGGGAAACAGTACTTTCATTGTGTAATTGCCTTTTCTCATGAGAGCAAGTCCCTGGAAAGAGGAAAATTTATTGAAGTTAAAGAAAAGCAATAGAAAATGAAAGTAAATTGATATAAACTGGATACCTGGATATATCCATCTTCTGGGTGGGGTGTGCTGGGTAATCTACATGACATATGTAACACCACTATATGTTCTGGAGTATCACCTTCGCACATGTACTCCGCATATGTACTTCAGTGTGTCCTAATAACTGTTCTATTTAGAAGATCAAACTCAGCAAGTTTTCCAAGCAGATTAGTGCTGGGATATTTCTGGACAAGGTGGTGTTTGAACTGGAAAGAGCAACTCATTCCACACTAGCCGGAAAGCAGATTTACAGGCCTGGTGCTTTTTACTGGAGCTGCTGCTTTTGCAGCCTCTCCCATTTGCCAGTCTTTTTTCTCCTTCTTCAAATCTCTCACTGAAGCCCATTTTAATATTACCAAAATTTACTTTGTCTCATTCTGAATATTTAATTTTGGTTGCATGACAAAAGAACAACAACAAAATCAAATCATTACACAGTGGAATGTGTTTTCTTCTCTTGTAACTTTTCCTTTCGTTATATATTGTTTTGACTCATTCAGCTTCTAAGGCCTAGAGGCAGGGATTTGGGATCAGATTTCCCTTCATTTTTTAACCTCACACTTACTTACACCAGTATGATTACACAGTGAAATATATAAACGAAGAGGACATTATTTGACATCCATTTTCCATGTTGGAATGATTAACCGAGGCTAATCATTTCAGAGATGAAATGAAGAATTATGGTTTTAAATTCCCATGTTCAATTCAAGCACCTCATTGCTGTTCTACAGAGTGTATACAAATAGTACAACTTAATAATGAATCAAAACCCTCCTGCTTCAACCTGTAAATTAATAGCTGAAATGTACTCTTGTGCAGACAGACTGTGTCTGGGCCAGTTCACACCTGGCATCACACCAGGGCTTATGTGAAATTCAAGCAGGCCGCAGGCTTTGTGCCGGGTTTTTGAGCAGGGCTATTTTCACTCTGCAGAGAGCAAGTGCAGTCATATGTTTCAATAAAGGACTTATCCATTAGCAAGTGAAAATGTTACCGCTAATTTTACACCTTGAAAACAAATCAGGGTTTCACAGTTCAAAAGCAGAAACCAACCAGCTATAAACCATCAGATTGACTGTGATCTCAGAATTGAATAGGTCTATTTGTTCTAACAAACAGTTAGGCCATTAAATTTCAAAGCCTTCCAGTGTTTGTCCAGGTAAATAAGGACACATCCAAATTGATTATCTGTTGTTCAGAGGTAATGATACGTAATAAACTATTCGCTCTGGGTAACGTAACAGAAATGTGCTTTACTGCCCTCATGTGCCAGTATCTTCCAGTCTAAGAACAGGTTAGGATATCCCCACTTGGTTACCTCAAGTCTGGGGTGTCATTGCAGTCACCTGCCCCCCAATTCTGAAGACAAAATGCATTTGCTTTATAACACAGAAACAATATACCTTTCTTGCTCCATCTGTGATGATTCTGCTGATAGGGATTCCTTAGAAATCTGCATGCGTGTACACCCAAAGCCCATAGGATAAAAAGATTTCAGAGACTTTAAGGTTAATTCTGTTCCCTTCAGTGTCATTATACTCATTTGAAAAAGGAAAAAAATAAAAAATAAAAAATAAAAAATAAAAAAAGAAAGAAAGAAAGAAAGAAAGAAAGAAAGAAAGAAAGAAAGAAAGAAAGAAAGAAAGAAAGAAAGAAAGAAAGAAAGAAAGAAAGAAAGAAAGAAAGAAAGAAAGAAAGAAAGAAAGAAAGAAAGAAAGAAAGAAAGAAAGAAAAAGAAAAGAATATCTATCATCACAGACTTCAAATTCACTAGCTGCCCAGCAATAAATCTTGAGCTTGTGTCAAAATGTCTCCAGCAGAATTTCTAGGATGAAACTTCACAGCTCAACATTAGGCAGCAATTGATGATATATGATCCAGGCAGCATGAGCAGTATTCTAACAGGAAAAGAGGTAATCTAAATTTTGTCAAATGGGAGGTAGTTAAATGATTCTTGCTTTTCCCAATTGGAACTTAATTGACTTTTTTTTAGCTGTCATGTAAGAATTTCTCCTACGCACACATTCTTGGTACCTTCAGAGTTGGACCGTGGCCACATGCAGCTGGAAATCTCCAGTGCAGGGGAAAGGGAATGAGCTTCAGAGACCAAGAACCAGGGACAGAAACATTTTCCATCAGTGGCAGTACCTTCTTTATGGTATCCTGCTTCATCACTTGTGACAAACGCCAAATTGAATGTTTGTGGGGACAAACTCTGAGAGGGTAATAACCCGTGTTGAGGCAGTTTGAGAATGATAAATGCTTTATTGTCTTTATTTTTCTCACATCGCTTGCCAGTTAGACTTCCAAGGTGAAATTAGTAACCTTCCGAGGTGGAATTTGTCTTGCCAAATTTTAGCTGACTATAACATTAATTTAGACACCTAGGGATGCTGATGCTCAGGTAGGTATTTACTATAGCTGGCACAGAGGCAGTCAGTGGCACAAATGCCACCTAGGTTGCTATTTCATCTGTCCTGGTGCCCTCTGTTGTGTGAGCAGCAGCATCTCCAGGCATCATGATCTGCTTTGATTGCTCTCTCCTGCACGTCAGGGGAGCCTAAGCACACAGGGACTCTTTCCAGACTCCTTTTTCATCATGTCCACCCTGGACTGCTAGTCAGGGAGAGGCTAGATCTCTAGCAAGGTGTTTCATGCTTACCCACACCCCACACATCCTGCATAGCCTGGAGGATCTTGGTGTTGTGGGGAGGAACTGAATGATGGTCACCAAGCTTACACCTGTCAGCTCCTTTTGTAAGCAGTGGAGAAGGCAGGCGTCTCCAGCAACATTTTCATTTAATCTATCTTAAGTGTCTACACAATATCTAATTTCTCCCAAGTGGTTATTTGGATGTGACAAGCAAAGTTTTACATAACTAACAGTCGAAGCCTTATGCTAGAGAAGAATCACACAGAATTGGTGAAAAGGAGGCTACCTGGTTGTGGTGTAACTTAATATCAGGAGAAGAACGCTGGGGGTACATTTGAACAATGTCCACTGAAATAGAAAGCAAGATAAGTAATCAACAAGCATTATCTCTCAGTGATCACATAACAGATGGCAGACAATATGGAAAGGGGAACACACAAAGAGAGATATTAATTTAAGACAGACAGATAGATGGAGCAATACTTTCAAAAAGTAATAAATGGATCAAATTGAAGGCCAATTCTCAAATGTGTATTCAGAGAGTTATGTGTTCAGCACTTAATGGAAAAATCAGTTACTTTGAAAAATATAAGTAAAAGAAGGATCATGCATTTAGATTGCTTTCCATCCACAAAATAAGAAAGAAACAACAGAAAAGATGCAGCTACATTTTTCTCTTGAGCCCTTTTTGTTCTGTCTAATTGCTAAACATTGCTGTTTTCCTGATAAAACTGAAACAAAGTAGTTAAAAAGACATCAATATTTACGCTTTAAAATAAATGGAGATTAATAAGCGGAAACATGTTTCATTTCCTTTATTTCAGAAAATGATGAGACTGCTTTGTGTCTAAAAGACATCGAAATCTGAATCCAAAAAATGCTCCAGCAGAACAGCAAACATATTTCTAACCACTAGATGGTAGTTAAAGCACAGCTTTGAAATGTATTGCTGTTCTGTGAAACGTATAGTCAGGGTACCTATGTCAGAGGCTTAGCGAAGTCAAGGCTGGTTTTATTTTCCCCATATCCATGAAGAAAAAAAAAGTAAAAGGAAGAAAAAAATAGAAAAAAAAAAAAAAGACTAAATCTCTTCTGTGGCTTTTTTGACTTAAAAAGAAAAATGGACATGGCAGAAGTGTTCCTGATTAGATTGGTACAAAAAGATGATGCATTCTTTCTGGATGAATCAGGAGATATGAGGTTCTGTCACTCTTTAGATACAGACCTGAAATACTAAGCTTAAATTTATAGCCTCTTGAATGATCCACAGGACTCTGTTTACTCATATAGTAGAATTGGGTGCAGTTCCAGCAGTTCTTCTCTGTGATCAGTTACTTTATCACCTTGATCAGTTCAGAAGATAAAATAACTCTCTTTTTTTAATAAATTCTACTACATTAGATCCTTTATCAACCTTCTTTGGTTTTAATCACACTTCTGGGCAGGAATTCTCTCCCCATCTTTCTCTTTGACATGCATGCAACTGCATGGTCTCCCATAAATGTCTGCGTGTTACTATTTGACCCCTTGCAATTTTTATATTTTCAGGGGGAAAGGTTGGAAGAAATAGGGTACAGGATCCAAGGAAAAGATAGCTCAATTACAGCTGTTCTTTTTTTCCATCCTTTATTTCCAGAGAGGTCAATCTATTTCAAAAATTAACTGGGGAAGATGTGTTCATCCATAGGAAAGGTAGTGCAGTGGACACCCGGAAATTTGGAAATGTACTTTGACTTCAGATTATGAACAGCCCAACTTCAAAACATTAGGGCTCAGAACTGTTATTCTCTCTGTGCTGACTGACCTTTCCCATTTCCAGGCTCAACAACTTGTTCTAGTGCTTTGGTTTGGGTTCATTCCCCATCTAAATATTTACTACAGGGAAGAACACTGGGGATATCAATGAGATTTTCCAAAAATTTTGAATAGCAAATATTTTCCTGGAGTTCCTCCCAACAAACACCCTGTTGTGCAACTGGGAGTGCTTCATCCTAACCTCTTCTGCCAATAAACTGTGCCTGGAGGTATGCAGATCAATACTATTGCTTAATGTACATGTAAACGTTAGTCTGGTACTTATTCTTTAAAAAAATGCCACTAGATTGTTTCTAAAAGTATCTCAGGTATTTGCCTCTGAGGTGTTCTGTGGCACTGAGTTCTGAAACCTCCAAATATTTGTTTGGTATCAGTGATTAAAAAGTAAATAAATGAATGAATGAATGAATGAACGAACGAATGAATGAATGAATGAATGAAAAGAACAAACAACTCTGTTATATCTTTCAACAAATAACTACGAATGAGATTAAGATTGGAAAGATAAGTCTAAAAAATGTTAAGTAGTAGAACATCCAGGGAGTTAATTGGGAATGGCTTGGTTACCCAGGCCTAAATTTTCTTTAGGAAAAAGATGCAAGCTCTATCTGCATTTCCATAATTCTTTACTGGTCCATGACAAGTGTCACCACAGAAAAGCAACTTCCACAGGCCTGATCCAAAGCTCCTTGTATGTGGGACAAGTTCTCCCTGAGGACAAAGTCCATTTGTTAGCTTCATGGCAGCCCCTGCGAGCAGTAATTTTTTTCACAACAACCACTTTAGGAATAGCTGTAACATTGATCTCATCACTGAGATTTACTCTTGAGTAATAGCTTTGCACCAGATGACCTGGATTTGGTAATGATTCTGTGTGTGAAAGCTTTGAACATATGGTTTACCCTGCAGTTCCCAAGTAGCTGCTCGATAGGCAGTGCATATTTTCTGTTTTCAGCTGTTTAGAAATAAACTTCTGGGCAGTTTTAATTTTGCTCTGTGTTTCAGAAAAATGCAGTACAGGTATCTTCAAAAGTCACACACCAGTTGTATGTATTGGCCAGATGTGTCCTACAACATGGAGAATGTCCATGCATAAGACCCAGACAAAGAGAGCTTGAGGAGGTTTTGTTCTCTCTTCCAGCCGCTAATTTCTGCTGTAGTAGTTGCAGCTTTTCTGCAAACCTCTGTAATTCCTTTTCAGAACTGTATCCTGAACAGCACAACTCCAAACTCAGCCATGGTAGTATTCTTTTATTTCCTTTTTCTCAGAGCAAATTTTAGCCATTGCTCCATCTGTCTGTTTTGCTGCTCTGCAGTCTGGAAGGGACTGCCTTTTAGGTTGTTTCATATACCTCTTGTAGAGGTTTATATAACCTTTACAAAGCTTTACCAGAGCAGGGGAAATTCACCTGATGGGGAAACTTCATTAACTTTAAGGATTTTATACATATACATACGTGTATATATATATATTTTTTTTTTTTATAAGGGATGATTTTGATCCACAGCCTTCCCTGGGGACCACTCCAGATGCAAAACATGTGTCTGCGCATATGAACAGCCAGAGATGGGGAGAAGAATCCTAGGTAAGGTTTTGCAGAGATTGTTCCAGGACAAAAGAAAATCATGCACTCGTTGCTGCACTGCACAGAATGCTCTAAAGGAGAACAAGAAAAATGAAGGAACATGCAATTCTGCCCACTTCAGCAGTTAAGCTTTTGTTAGAATATTCTTAAGCAATTACAAAGCTGCCAGGACTGTATTTAATTAAATATATAAATATCCGTACAAAAATAAAACCCAAGCAACACTTACATCATACCTACAAGGTGTTATTGTTTTGTTTATTTTTTACAGATGGACATTTTGTCAGGGAGAAACTTGCCAAGTGCTGCGAGGGAGAGAGGGAAAGAGAGAGAGAAAGAGGTGGAGGGATGTATAGAAATGTTGATGCTACAGAAGAAATGGCATCTCTTATATTTCAGAAATGCAAACACTACAGTGAACATGGGATAAGAAAGTGTGATTTGAGTTTCCTACTTAAGGCTTCAGTGAAATTGCCCAATACTTGTGGGAAAACAGATGACAGAGTAATTAGAGATGGTGCATATAATTTATCATCCATGGTCTTGAACTTCGTACAGCTGATTTGGATGACCAGATGACTTGTACATGTAGACCAATTGTTTGAGGTGGGGAGTGTGGTTTGAACAGAGCAAGGTACAAAAAAATAACTAATTTACCCGGGATCCTCTGCCTTTAACCCCGAAAAAACAAAAAGCACACCTGGAGTTGTCCTGATAAGGGGGAAATTCTTTCTGAGACAGATTTCACACTGCTAGAAACACTGGGGCTGCTTTGCTGCTGATGGAAGGACAGCTCAGACACCTGCAATTTCAAGCATGCACTAAAGCTTTGCCTACACATCAGTGTGTCAGGAGGGGATAACACCCAGCACTGGAGAGCCTTTGAAGCTTGCCAGCTGGGAGCAGGATAGATACTGGTTGAGGCTGGTAGAAGTATTTACCAGGTGCTATCTGGCTCTAACAGCATCCAAACGGCAGCATTAGCTTCATTCCTTTGTGGCTACCTGTGTACAGGGACATGTCCCTGGGAGGCTGTGTCCTCACATGCTGCTGGGGGCTGCTGAGTCCCACCTAGGGGAAAAGCTGGCAAAAAGTCTGATCCAGAGCTTTTGACATTGGTGAGACAAGTGAAAAACACACGTGTAGTCCGTATTTTAAACTCTATTTAGTGCTGGGCAGAAAAACTCAGGGGTAAAGTGATGCAATTTACAGTTTATATTCACACTGAGTGATACTGAAATGTTAGTGTGCTACATTGGAGGCCACTGAGGCAACCCAGTAATAGAAAGTAAAATATATGTTTGCTTTGCAAAACAGTTTTTAATGACACTCAAATCCATCAGGTACTGTCTGGAAATCACATGGCCTGCTTCAGCATCCACTCAGGTTTGCCAATGTTATAACGAATTTCTCTCAGGCATTTGGGTGTGCCTGCTGGCTGGGTGCTATTACAAAAATAATTGCCCATCCCAAATTCATATGGCCCATACATGAGGCTTTCCCATCATTTGTTTTAGATGTTTCACATCCCTGCATGACCTACAAGAGTGTAAGCCTGCAAAGAAGGTTTTTTTAGAGCAGAGGAAAGTGTGTCCATTGTTACCAGCGGATGTGTCATTCTCATTTCCTGAAGAGGGAATAAAAAGATGAAATAACAGTTGATTTTTTCTTTTGTTTTCTAAAGGCTGTGGCTGTGGTTTTCAGAAAGGCTAAAGGAATTAAATATCCATTCCTTTTTCAAGTGAAAAGTCCTAATCTGTGACCTAAGCCGATATGGTAAATGTTTTGCTTGGCGTATTTTAGCCCCAGAACTGATTACATGTTATGTTATCCATGCTCCTCTACTACCTTAACTATCCCATGATAATTTTTTCCTGGTAACAGACTCTATGTTAATTTACAGAGAGAAAATCTCAGGGACATCCATAAGCTCCCACATAGAAGCACTGACGAGGAAACTACTTAGCATTGGGTGTGCTCTCTCTATTTTTCTCAGACTATCTCAGGTGGTGGCTGCAAAATGAAAATGCTCAACTGATGAACACTTGTGAGGTAGGTGAAAGAAGCTCTCATTTCAAGTGCAAATCCAGAGCTTTCCCCACAGTTTGAGGGAGAGGATTAGGT
>VXAB01008921.1:166357-232238 GCA_013399175.1 Odontophorus gujanensis | reverse complement strand
TATTTTTATTTTTTATTTTAATTGATGAGCTATGCGTAAAGTCTGAAATGCAATTCCACCAAGAGAAATCTTTAAGCAAGTACTTAAGCTTGATATCTTCAAAATAAATAACAGTATTGTAAAAAATAAGGATATATCTTCTGCACACAAAGGAATTCCTCAGCTTTTATCTTTTACTATGAAGAAATTCTGCTAGATCAGTGTTCAAATAAATGTAAACACGTTGTTTTATTCTGCACCTGAATTCTGCATTATAATTTCCAGAGTTATCTTGGAAATCTCATATCATGTTTTAGTGTTATTTTTATTTTGCTATTCATCCTGATGTATATGGTATGAAAAAAACAGAAACTGCGTTTTTATTGAGATGGGAGTGGACTATGACTTAGGGAACTGGATAATAAAATATTAATATTTCACGAATTCACTCCATGCCTGAGTGAACATCTTTATTGATCACAAATGTTAAGATAAGACTTTGTATATGAAATACATGCATCAAAGAATGCTATTGTGCTTGGCAAGCCTTAAATTATAGTAGATCTTTTCAGGAACCATGTGGTTTTGTATTAATAGGCAATACAATATGATAAAGCATCAAAACAAACAGTGTAGCTTTGTGCTGTACTATATTTAAAATGTATGCATCAAACAAAGAAAAGTCTTTGCTAAAACATACATAGAAAATAAAACCAGGAAGTCAGGAAGAATGTTTTAGCTGTGATACATCATGCTGATTAGAGATTACTGTTTCAATAACCACATCTCTGTGTAAAAAACAGCTTTAATTATTTTTCCACAACCCTAAGATGGCCTCACTGAATTTCTGGCCTTCATCTGTATTCCAGACACATACTTTCAGAATTTTTGAGATGTCTGAATGTTGTTTGATTTGCATCCAACTTGCTGACACAGCCTCAGTTTTGTTGCAGATCAAATAATCTAGCTTTTTGGAGGCAAGTGATTAGGAATTCTTATTGATGATTTATACAGCCCTGAATAAACTCATTTTATTTGGCTTGTCATAACCAGTTTTAATTTTCTGTTCTGCTAGTAAAAAGCTTAGCGGTTTGTTTATTGTACTGCTGTAATGTCAACAACCTAATCTACTTTAAAGAGCAAAGTCAATATTGTATTTTATTAAAGTAAATGGGAAGTTTAATTATATGTTTCAGTTAACCTTGGCTTTGTGTTAGCTTTTTTTTTTTCTGCTAATATTATTTTCTGTAAGTAAATCTTTATTCAAAGCTCCTATGTCTTGCTCCTCCTCAGATCTAAGGGCCAGTAGTTAGTGTCGCTTGCAGGACTGTTTTGCAAAGGGCAGAAATATTTTTCCCTTTCAACATGATGGTTTTGTGGATGCAGAAGCTATCCTAGGGTTAATAACCATTTAAACTGATAAAAAGGTGTACATAACAGTGAGTCATGACCCTTTCTGAAGCCTGGGGTGAATACTGGTTCTTGCTCTCTGAAGGCTTTGTGTTGGATCTCCAGCATGGTTTGGGAATCTACAGGGTATCCAGGTCACCCACGAGGGTTTAGTGGAAGGAGACCCACCTGATAGCTGAAGGATGAGATGGTCATGCTACATGTAGTTAAATAAACCAAACCCTCCCTGAGAAATACAGCATACCTGTCAAATTTGGATGCCACATTAAATAATACAAATTATTTCAATATTCACCAGAAGGCATGATAGTCACAATCCAAACATACCATATCATGTCTTGACATCCAGGCTACTTAATCAGACTGTAATAGAAGGATGGATAATATGTATATGTTCAAGGTCCTACTCTTTTATTGCACGAACCTGCAGTTGAATCCTTTTGCAGGAGTCAGAAGCAAAACCTGTGCAATGAGTTTATATTCCTGCAGATATAGAAAATTAAGTGGAGCAGAGAAATGAACAGTTTGCCATTTGTTGAAGGCAAAGTTGCATATCTCTATCAAGGCAATTTTGTACAAGGTTTTGTAGAGCTGAAATTACCTATATTGAAGAGAGAGTATGAGAATAAAGAGGAAGTAGAAACTCAGTATATCTCAGGAGAAGTGAGACAATGACAAATTAATAGGGAAGTGAAACTTTCTTCTTAAAAAACATTCATATTTCAGATCTCCTCGAAGTGATGACTGACTTTCAGAAGTCAAGTCAGAGGAAGTCACAGGTGCTCTTGTCAGGCTTTTTCAAAAAAGGCAAAAAGGAGGATCCACGGAACTACAGGCCAGTCAGCCTCACCTCCATCCGTAGTATCTAGGGAGGAGTATCCACACGCAGCGGAACAGGCTGGGGGATGACCTCCTGGTGAGGAGCTCTGAGGAGAGGGACCCTAGGGTCCTGGTGGACAACAGGTTGGCCATGAGCCAGCAGTGTGCCCTGGTGGCCAAGAAGGCCAATGGCATCCTGGGATGCATTAAAAGGAGCATGGTCAGCAGGTCGAGAGCATTGACCCTCCCCCTCTACTCTGCCCTGGTGAGGCCTCACCTGGAGTATTGTGTCCAGTTCTGGGCTCCCCAGTACAGAAAAGACAGGGATCTCCTTGAAAGAGTCCAGTGGAAGACTACGAAGATTATAAAGGGCCTGGAGCACCTTTCTTTCAGGAAAGGTTGAGATACCTGGGTCTGTTCAGCCTTGGGAAAAGAAGAGTTCTGTGGGGATCTGATCCATGTCTATAAATATCTAAGGAGCAGGAGGCAGAAGGACAAGATCGGACTCTTCTCAGTGGTACATGGTGGTAGGACAGGGGGAAATGGCCGCAAACTGATGAATAGGAAGTTCTGCAGAAATGTGCATAAGAACTTCTTCACAGTGAGGGTGATGGAGCACTAGAACAAGCTGCCCAGAGAGGTGGTGGATTCTCCTCTTCTGAAGATGTTCAAGACCCAACAGGATGCCTACCTGTGCAACCTGGTCTAGGGAACTGCTTTGGCAGGAGAGTTCGATTAGATGATCTCTAGAGGTCCCTTCCAACCCCTACAATTCTGTGATTCTGTGAACCAAATAATGAAACACTCTGGGTCTTTTATTACTTTTGTTGGTTCTGTTTGGAAAAAGAAAAAGGGCAGAGGGGAGTTTAGAAATCTAATCAAAAAAAGTAATTTATGTGTTGGTTCTGCCAACTTTTCACAAAATTTAAAACTTTAAGGGGTCGAAGATTGAAACCTAAGTTTAGTTTAGATTAAATCCTTAAAATACAATTGCTTACACTTGTCTAAGCAAATCTGCTACATCTATACATTTTAAGATCCTTTGAGATATGGTAATAAATCTATTTTAATCTTTTTGTTTCTGTATTTCTGAAAGCACACTTGTTCTTTTAAAAATCTATTTTAATTATTTTATATTGGGTTAAATAGTTACATGTTAAAAGGATATGATGAAAAAACCTTTTGTTCTTATAAGTTTATATCAACCTATATGTTAGATGTAAGCACTTCAAAAGTTTCATTTTTTCTGGAAAGCAGCTCCTTCCATCTCAAATTACCAAGCTGAATGGACTGAACAAGTCTGAAAAACTTTCCTCTCTGAAAATTTACAGAAGTTTACAAGTTTTACATAAGTATGATGATCAAAGAATTATTAGACCAGAATAGTTCTAACCACAGATTACAATGAATCTGCAGAACTAAAGCAGAAATTATGAATTTGACATAATCCTTTATGTATTATACAGCAGAAAACGTTCAGCAAAGAATAGTGAAATATTTAACATTGACTCTTTCTCTCCTTCCATGTTTTTACTTCTTCCCTGTTCCTGAGGTACTGCTATAAAGCATGTTACCAAAATAATGTGTTAAGCTTTTGTCAGATCTTTTTTTTTTTTTTTTTCATGATTAAACTCTTATTGCCAGTAAGATATTGATTTAAGATAAATACATTCTGCCCAATTAAGATTACTCTCCTGGAGCAACACAAACTGATCAATATTGTCTATGTATAGTCACCAAGCACCATTCAAATCCTGAGGCTCATTTAATCTATTAAATGAATGTATAAAGACAAGAATATTAGCTACTCCGCTAAATTAAATATATTTACACCATTTTGTTAATTTTGTGATTTACAGTAAAAGAACCTCCCTCATCCCCAGAGGTTTACACTCTACCAGGGTAAGAGTCACCTAACCAAACACCACTCCTTGGAAGCCTGATGTAGTCTCTTTAAAGGAGTGGAAAATTATATGTGTGGGTTGGAGGATACTTCACTAAAATGCCTAGCAAAAACAACTGAGAAAAATCATAATGGACACCTAATAACTAGAAAAAAAATTGCCACAGGTGATAACTTTATGCTCAATAGCATGAGAGTTGATTATCCTTATCATAAAGGCAACATACATAATGACAAATCTCATCAGTGGTCATAAAAATTATCCAGCCTTTCAAAATTTATGCCACGGTGTTTAAATCAAATGCCTTCTTCAACAATAAAACCTAAATTGCTCAGTGCAGATGTATGTATTTTTTATTCTAAACTCACAATTTAATTTAACTGTGCTATTTCCTGTGTAATATGTCCTTCATATTTTTCACTGTAAACTCCCTTTAAACTCTTCTTATGCAGCTCAGCAATTCCAACCTTTGTGACACCTCCATTTATGCTTTATTGCTGTTTATTTTGCCCCCTGGTGAGTTTTGTAATCTCCTCTATGTTTTTCCTGAAGTCAGGTGAGCATATTTGGATTAAGTACTACAGAAGTATGCTATTCATTATTGCTTTTTAGGGCAGCTGAATTTTGTTGGCTCCACAGATTTTAATCTGCTTTAGCACACTTTCCAAGTTACATACAATAATCTTAGGTTATTTTTCTCAGGAAATCCCCTGAGTACTCATGAAAAGTTTTGACTATTTTATCCATTATTATCAGTCAGTCCACAGCTATTTGGTGTTTCTAAGTGTTCCTCACTTAGCTGTCAGGATGTTGGAATTCTTTCAAATAACTGACACTGCTTTTTTCCCCACTAGTTGACTCAAGAGAGTAAAATAATCCTAGATGTCTAAATTCTTTTTATTATTTTATTTTTACATTTCCAGTTTTAGTTCAAACCTTTGATCTTCTTTTGTGGCTAATACTGCTGATAATAACAACATAGGCCAAACCATTGCTCTTTCTATGCTAAGAAATAAAGACCATTACTTAATGTATAACTTGGTCAGAAGTGGTAAAATTTCCTTCTTTTCAGGTAGTAAAATTCACTGCAGAGAGAGAGGCAGAATTTTGACTATAGCGCAAGTCTGCTGAGGTCAGTGTTGCTCTATCCAAAAGTCCAGTAGAATCATAGACTCATAGAATTGTTTGAGCTGAAAGGGACCTGTAAAGGTCATCTATGGCAGCTCTCTTGAATGATGAGAGACATCAATGTTAGATCAGGTTGCACAGTTCCCCATACAGGCTGTCTCTGGGGGCACCCACCACACTTCTGGGCAACCTGCTCCAGTGCCCCACACAACATGGAGAAGGTTTTCTGATTACTCTGGAGAAAAAAGGTAAGAATTCAAAGCATTGATATCACTTACTATTTAATGACTATGACATCACAGGCCAACATGCTTGTGGATCCATCTTCTCTATAGTATTAGAACTATCATGGTCGTACATTGTCTGGAATACCATCCTGTCCTTTGCAAAAGTTTGTAGCCCAGTCTATGGTTGAGAAATCACAAATAATGGATGAAATCATACAATAGAGTGAGTATGCAGGTGATAAGCATCTAAACAGTGACTTTATGCCTATATAAAAGTATGTCCATTTAGTTCTATGTTTTGAGTGTTCCTACTCTTCCACAAAAGCTTAGATTATTTTCCAGTCAAGCATTAGCTGTCAAAATGTGCTCCTTTGGACGGATACCTATGCGGTTGGGTAGACTGACAACTATGGCTGTTCAGGTATAAACAGTAAGACTCTTCGAATTGAAAGATAAATGGTGAAATGAAATGAATTGAAATCTATCTAGATGCCCATGACTGTGATTCAGATTATCTACAACCTTTGCGCAAATATTTGCAGAGCATACAAGACACTACTTGTAGTTTTACATGCCATTGCTGATTGGTATAAGCCACAAAACAAAACATTCCTAAAATGTGTATGCTGAAAAGTGAGTCTGTAGAGAAAGAACATCACTGCAGAGTGGCCTGCTTACTTTGTCTTACTGACATTATATCAGATCTGGTCAGAAGACAAGCAAAATAATTATTCTTCTAACCACTGCTACAGTAAACTCACCTTGGTAGCTAAAAGCCAAGATATTATCTTCCTGGTTCATGAATCAAAAATAGTAATAAAGCTTTTTTTTTTTTTTTTTCTTTTTACAAAGCTCAAATGCACGTGTATAATTCAATTGTGAAAAAATGCAGCTTTCATTTACGTCTGAGGAACGTTGCTGGACTGCTGCTACTGTTTCACTGAAATAGCCAATTTACTTTGTGAAACATGAAGCTCTCACATTCCATTGAAGGCTCAAAGACTGAATTGAGCAAATTCCCCCAGTAGATCTTCACAGGATTCAACAGGATAACTTATATTCTTTTAAAACCTTGTTGCAAGCCACTGCACAATGTTGCATTCTTCCTCTTCATTTCTTTTCACAGATAATACTAGTGTCATATGAAGGGTATCCTATATAAATCCTTCACAGATCTCTCATGTCTGGTCAGAGGCAGCGATTGCTTTGAAGTCATTGAGGAAAAGATACTGGAGAGGTACGTTCTATTAATAAGTGTTAGAATAAGGCTATATCAAACTCTATGGAGAATAAAAGTTGGTACTTTTCCATCATCTGATACACAATCAACAGTTGCTAAAAGTTTGGCATGAAAATGGATGGTTAACAAACTAGTCACAGTGAAAGACCACATTTTAGTTTCAAACTTATACTCTAGATGAAACTCAATGTTACATAAACTTCAGGAATAAACTTCAAATCACTGATTAAAGCAGCTACCTCCCATTTCTGAGCAACAAGGGAAGAAGGATTTGCTGAAAACTTGTTCCTCTTTCACAGGCTCTGTAAGACCTCTATTGTCCAATAATGAAATGAAGCAATTTTCTGAGCTATAATTGGATTTATATTCTGTAGAAGTGAACTTTAGCATATGGATTGCAATTAACTCCTCCTGACAGAACAAAGTGTAGAGACAAACGGTGTCATATCTATTAAAAAAAAGGTCAGATTCAAACCATGATTCAGGTACCAAGAATAAGACTTGTTAGCAGTATGCAGCTGCATGTGTTCTGGATTTAGGCCCTACAAAGCCCTCCTGACTAGAATTCTGGAGCACCACACTTGTAATGTAGCTCAAGATTTCTAGTGCTCTCCTGGATTATGATGTCATCATCCTCAACCTCAGGCAGAGGTTGACATTAAACTCACGTCTTCTGTTTCCTGCAGTTCTCAAACTTTTGCTTTAAAGTTTTTACCTGGGAAAGGAGATGAAGCAGAAAGAAATGCAGCAGTTTATTCTATAGGAACCAGGTTCTTTTTACCACACTGTCTGCAAATGGTCACTAAGCCCCTTCAAAAGGGTCCCAAAAGGTTCATGAGAGATGACACAATGCCAGTTAAATCACAGAATCATAGAATCATTAAGGTTGGAAAAGATCACTGAGATAACCTAGTCCAAACCATTACCACCATGCCCACTAAACTTGTCACTCACTGCCATGAAGTTGTCACCTAATAGATAATGCTTATATAAAAAAAAAGCATGGGATTTATTTGTTGTATTTATCTTGCATTTCTTAACCTGTGTCTGCTGCAACATTCATTTCAGTCTAGTCAGGCTTCTTTTCTTCGCATTTCAATTTCTGTGCAGTTAGCAGTCATATATTAAGTGATACACCCCACACTGGTCATATGATTTATTTTCTCTATGGGAGAAAATAATTCTTTCCCTATGATTTATTCTCTCTAACCTTTTCTCTAGTCTGAGTAGAAAGCTACATGTTGATTTGGAACAATTTTTCATATTTTGCCTGCCCAGGCTGTAGTCGATGTTTTCAGTCATGTGGGCAGGCCCAAGAGGAGCACCCTGCTGTCCAGTTATAAAGCAGCAACATGAGTAACAGCTGTTGGCATCTGCAGGACTTCTGCTGTCCATCTGCTTTTCCCACCATGTCCACACTCAAGGGTAGGTTTCTGCTAAGACAAGCTTACCTACCTGCATGGGATAGGAATCCATGCTCTTCTTGTCTTCAGTGAGTTGGACAGAGAGGAATTGGATCAAGTTCAACAAGTGCAAGTGTAGGGTCCTGCTCCTGAGAAGGAATAACTATGTGCATGTGTACAGATTAGGGCTGGTCAGCTGGAAAGGAGCTTTGCAGAGAAGGACTTGGGGGTCCTGGTGGACCATAGATTGGCCACAAAACAGTGTAGCCTTGTGGCCAAGAAGGGAAATGATACCCTGGGCTGCATAAAAATGAGAGAGGCCAGCTGGCCAAGAGAGGTGGTCTTCTCCCTCTACTCTGCCCTAGTTATGCCACATTTGGAGTACTGTGTCCAGTTCTAGGCTCCTCAGTTCAAAAAAGACAGGGACCTTCTGGAGAGAGTCCTGCAGAGTGAAAGAAAAATGGTGAGGGGCCTGGGGCATCTTCTGTACGAGGAAAGGCTGAGAGACCCAGGTCTGTTCAGTATGGGTAAGAGAAGACTGAGAGGGGATCTCATCACTCTTTATAAGTACCTAAAGTGCAGAAGTCAAGTGGGTGAGGCCAGGCTCTTTTCAGTGGTGTGCAGTGTGACAGGACAAGGGGTAATGTGCAAAAACTGGAATACATGAAGTTCTGTAATAACACTAGGAATAACTTCTATACTGTGAGGGTGATGATCAAATGGAACAAGCTGATAAGAGAGGTTGTGAAATATCCTTACTGAGATATTCAAGACTTCTTGGACATTTTTCTGTGCAAACTACCAAAGGGAAGCTGCTTCGGCAGTGGGGTTGGATTTGGTGATTCCCTCCAACCCCTACAATTCTGTGATTCTCTGGTTCTGTGAACATGAAGACATAGCTTTCCATTTTAGCTAGGTGCCTGTACCATCAGCTACCGTCGGAAGCTGATGATAACATCTGCTATTCGATGTGTAAAGGAGGACAAGGATTGGGTCTTTCTTATGGATGAGTCTCCACTAAGAGATCCTTTCTTCCCTTCTGCTTTAAGGAAACAAGCCTAGGCAGCTCTGGCAGCTACATGGTCAGGCAATTAGGAACAGCTTCCTAACCTGCCTGACAGTTGTGATTTATTTCTCACTGGCAGTATGTGGTGAAAGTAAAGCAAGGGAGGTCAGCAGAAATTCTCAGATACAAGCTAGGATCAGGAATGTCACAATTTGACTGGGAAACAAGTCAGGGCTCTGACTTGTTTCCCTTGGGACCTTGATTTAACATGCGCTTTATACTCAGCCTATCCTGTAACACACTCCAGGTAACTCTCCTTAACGGACTGTAACACATCATATTCCTTCATGGCAGGAAGCACAGTCTTTATTTGTTCTTTTCTGTAGAAATACCTAGTAGAGTCCATTCCTGGGTAAATCACCAAAGCTACCAGAAAATACACAGAACTTTCCTAAGTGTTCCACAGAAGACCTCATGGTAGCTGAGAGGATTTGCATGAATGTGTGTTAGTGATGTCTTATGGAGAAAACTATAACACATCAAGACCAGGGGAATTTGAAGGCTAGTAGCCTTGTCACTATTTTAGAATCATGAAATCATTAAGGTTGTAAAAGATCATTAAAATCAGTTAATCCAACCATCAGCCCACCCCCACCATGCCCCCTAAACACATCCCTCAGTGTCACACCACCACAGTTTTTGAACATCTCCAGACACTGACTCCACCACCTTTGGGCAGCCTGTGCCAATGCCTCACCACTCTTAGAGAAGAAATTTTTCCTCATACCCAACCTAATTGTCCCCTGGTGGAACCTAAGGCCCTCAATTTTCCCATCCCAGTTTCTTTTTCAGTATCTGGAAAATGAACACAGTGGGTCCACTTACCCTTTTTTGAAGTGTAGTAAGGACAGTTACTGGAAGGCTTTGTCTAAAACCTATATAAAATCGTATATATGTAACATTTTACAATACACAGTGAAATTTTGTTCTAGGTAGGATTTCTAATATTTTATAGATATTACTTTCTATTAGTGGTATTTTTGTGGCTGGAAAAAGGGGTTTGCTTTTACTGCCTTATTTGTTTTCATGTGAAATGCAAGATGAAATACAAAAGATGTACATACTTGATGGTTAGATAGTCAGTTCTGATTTATAGCTTTGATCCCCTCCTCTTCAGTTTGATTGTTACTGAAATTGTCGATCCACTTTTTTCTCAGTATTTGGTCCTGACCACACTGGAAGTAAGAAGTTTGAAAAAATTGATGAGAAAGCAAATTATGATACTCCAAGTTGGCTTGTCTGGACAAAAGAATTCCAAAGAGTGCAGCTGCACTTTCTTTGCTAATTAAAACCAAACCATGGTATGATTCCTTAGAAGATATGAACTGAGATAAATCTGCGTAACAGCGTGCACAAGGTAAAGATGTACACTAGGACTCTCTTATTGATTTGTACATGCAAGAGAATTTTCAAAATAATGTACTAATGCAGAAATACATTTAAAAGTAAAAAAAAAAACCAAAACATTGAAATATATATTTTAAATTTATCTCAATTAATTTAGTTTAGGAATCTATTATTTTTATGCTACTATAGAAGAATAAAATGTTATTAATTCTATGTAACAGGTGTATTTATGCTTTTTCACATCATGAATTTTTAATAGATTTGCTGTTTTAATGTTTATTTGTTTGTTTGTTTTTAGTATCCACAAAATAAATCTGTTCAGATAAGAATGGCAATATTATTACTTACACTTTTATTATTACTTCTAATACTTACTGCTATTTCTGTTAGTTAGGAGATTTTGCACTAAAACCAAAATTCATCTCAGGAAAAGCACATTGGACAGAGTATCTAATTATTTTTTAATTGACAGAATTATTTCTGTGTCAGTCACTTCTGGTTTTGAGGCAAGATCATTCAGGTTTTCAGCTCCATGCCCTATCCCTTAGTTCTCCTTTTTTTACATGCTTCTTGCTCTCTTGCTGAACTTTCTTTCCTAGTGCTTTCTCTCTCTATTTGCTTCTTTCTGTTTTCATGTCTGCTTAGTTATGTCATGAAATTACTAATTGGAACAAGTCTGAATTCAGCCCTTTTCTCAAGTCTTTTAAATACACATTTCTTTAAAGAACTTAGAAGAAAAAAATCATGAAATAATTCAGATTTCCTTAATCTGGAGTACTACAGATATATAACAGCACTTCTTGAGTATCTGACAGACAGAACAGTTTTGATTTCCACAGAGGCTAGGAATTTTCTCATTTCAATATTTTCTTTTCCCTTTCTCATTTTGCTCTTCTTTCCTTTTCCATTTTACCTTCCTTTTTCATTTTCTCTCCTTCTATCTACTCTCTTATCTATTTAAAAACCTCAGTGAATCTACACCTATCAAGAAATTTTTCTTCCTGCTATTTCTGTGTATATCCAGTGCTTATGGGGAAATGATGATCCTTGACATATTCAACAGGTCTTCTTCAAGAAAACTTCTCTCATTCTGTCTCTTTATATCATACAGCTGAAATATACCTGTTAACATTGTTGATGTTTCTCATTAGCTGAATTTTGACCACTCTCTTCATGTTTTTCTTTGTAATTTTAAATATTACGTATTTTCAGAATCCTCTGCATACACAAATCTTATGAACATCTACTTTATCCTAGCATCTCTGTCCTCCTTCTTTCCATAGTCTAAAGCAAAATGCAGCGTTCTACAACATAAAGCAATGAGGGGGAAAAAAAAAAGTCATTAGCTATAGGCATAAGGGCAATCAGCTAATTTAGTGATCATTATTGTTTTGAGGAAGAAGTAGTTTGCAGTGCAAGTGATAATGCAAGTTGACAATGGGCATTAGAATATAGTTAGAGATTTAAGTTGTTTTCTAAGACCGTGTGGTCTATTACTTCTGTCCATTCAAATTGCCTTCTTAGATTTTGTTAATCAATCACTGCACACATCACAGACGTTTACCTGTGAAGCCATCCCGTGAAGGAGGGAAGGTCTACCACTGTTTTACAGCAAGCCACAAAACCACATGGGCCAGCACTTTAACACCCGTATTAGCAACATGAATGTTGGAGTAGAGTGCACCCTCAGCAAGCCAATGAATGACACCAAACTGTGTGGTATAATCAACACAGTAGAGGTAGGGATGTCATCCAGAGGGACCTTGTCAGGCTTGAGAAGTGGGTCTGTACAAAGTTCAGAAATGTCAAGTGCAAGGTCATAGTTATGTTGGGGCAATCCCAGGTATTAACACCAGCTAGGTGGAGAAAGGATTGAGAGCAACTCTGAGGAAAAGGATTTGGGTGCATTGGTTGATGAGCTGGCAATGTGCACTAGCAACCCCAAAGGCCAATCGTATTCTGGACGCGTGCTGCTGAGACATTAGTTTAATTAGTTGAAATGTACCATCAGAGTGACACTGCTCTTCTGATTTCACCTCTATAGCTACTGCCTCTGCATGGCATTGGTCTGGAGACACAAACATGTTCAGAGCATGTAGCATAACAGTGCATTTTGAGCCATAACTATTCCCAGAGTAATTTGCTCAGTAATCCCCTGCCTGAGAAGGGAACTGATCTCACAGCCACAGGCTCCCACCACAGCACCATAAAAATGGATTTATCCTACCTATATTCTTAGGTGCCGAGTGTGAAAAAAATTCAAATCAATAATAATTGATATTTTATTTTCTGGTTCCTGCCTCAATGTATCTGGTTTCTAACAAACACTACCAAATGAATTTCCTGCCATTAAAACCTAGGAGGGAATCTCATGGCCTTTAAAGAAGACAAATATGTGATCAATAAAGGGTTTCTTCCCTCTAAGTGAGGGTACAATTAAGTATCACTACAAAACACCAATCTTCACCATGTTTTCAGGTCAGACATTTCCCATTAGTAGTAGAAAGGAAAAGTAAACAGAACAGAACTATTCACTTTCTTGAGAGATTACCAAGATACTTATTTGGTCACCTAGGCATTTTACCTGCAAAGATAAAGGTCTCTGTATTTTGTTTTCACCTTTTCTGTCCATACATTAGATATTAAAGTACTGATAATGATAAACCTATGCTAGTATATTAATCCTTTATGTCCTTGAAAAGGAGTCATATTGTATTCTGATCTTGTTTAGGTTTTCATTCTACTTTTTTTTTATCTGTTTCTGAAAGTTTAAATTTTATATTTAAGAGTGGAAAGATTAAATCTTCTTCTCTTTGGAGGAGTGACATGCACATTTTTATATTTACTGTCACTGAGAAGAAACTATTCTCTTTTTCATTATGTAAATAGATCCAGAAATAATTAGGAAGTATGGTAATGATATATGCAAATTCTAGCACTAAGAATTTGTTCCTATTATATATCATAACAAACACCCTTTGACTTTCAAAGAAAATAAATACAGTATGCTTTGTAGACTTACAAGAAAACAACAAAAAACTTGGTCACCTTTCTCATGAGATAAAAGAAAGACACCTTGCAACTTCCTCAATCTTATTTTTGAACAACAACAGTAGCAGGCAAGAATAGATATTCTGGGTCATCATCCCATTTCCTGGTGTCACAGACTGCCATGTCAAATACTCCTTTTCCACAAACTGGTGGAGCATGAGCTTTTTCTTTCACATCTTCTTTTGAAAGTTTCCTCATGAATTCTTCATACTATGCACCTTTGCATTTCTTGCCAAAAGTTGGTTCCAGTTGGGTAGATGACTTATGTTTGGCATAAAAAATTCTTTGCTCTTTTGTTGATTTATTTATGGAAGAAAAGCAATCAAAGCTCTCTGAGCTTCTATCTTTCAGTACTGAACAAAGTAAGGAGGTTTTTTCACACATTATTTCTAACTTACTTTTCTGGTTCTTCTTGAATATGGAAGGATGAAGTTCTTGTACAGAATCCCAGCAGAGGTGTTTTTAATGCCTAGTTCAAAAGCCATTACACTTTCTGAAAATACTGCTGCCGTTACATCCAGTTTATAATTATATTTATGTTGTTGCACCTTGTCTTTAACTGTGCAAATGTTGTCTTTAAAATATGAAAGGGTCTTAAAACTGAACAGTAAATCCTAGACAATTTGTGAATGTAGAAGGCCTCTATCATGAGTAATGTCCAGCCAGTGTGATTCCAGTGTGGGCATATAACCAAAACAATGGCCACATCACATCCCTCTATTGCTATCCTTGATATTTATTGTTAGGTAAATGCCTCAAGGGGTACTAAAGAATCAGCAAAGATGTTATGGAAATAATACCTGGAAAGATGCTACTTTCATCTGAATTTGCCATGAATTTGCCTGCCATTTAGGGAGCAAAAAGGTAGCTTAGAGTCACCTTCCCCAGGTTTCCCTCCATGTCTGCTTGAAATAGATCATGAGAATGACTGAAATTTGGCTCATGTTCTTTATGCACTCAACATATATCAGGATTGGTCTCCTTATCAACATTACTTTTTCTGAGCATACATCATTTATATATATTTTTTTGTCAGATTCAGAATCCCAGAGGGACTAGTGTTCACTTTTTAAAAACTTACATGAACTCAAATTTGCATTTCCCATTTCACTCTGCCTCTCTAAATACAACATAATTCAGACTCATCTGATTGATATAAATTGCATTTTAGAACTAGCTAGTTAATTATGCTAGAGACAGACATCTGAAAAAAAAAATAAAAAAAGATGAGGGAAAAGGAAACTTAGATTTGATTTACTGGCAAGTAGTCCCTATATCACAAAGGCATAGTAATTTTAAAACAATTTTAATAACCATCATCCCTACTGAAGTAGCTGAGTATGCCAAATAAAGCAGAGTGAAATAACACTTTTCAGGCTTGGTGAAATGAAAAATTGGAGTAAGGTAAATACTGTGCAGAACTGAGTCAAAAATGTTTTTCAGATTGTTCAGCAACAATGATAAATAAAAATAATTGAAAAACGCATTTATTGCATTGTGAAACTGACCTTGCTTTAATTTATATCAAGTTTTTAAAAATATTTTTCTAACCTTCTGAAATAAGATCTAGACATTTCACATGGGTGCCAGGCAGTTTCATTTTCCTCTGTGATGAGAAAGAATTCGCATCATCCAAGCAAGGTTAGCTTCAGCCTTGGCAAATATCTTTTCTTTCACCCTCTTTGAATGGGTGTGACAACACCTGCTCAACCAGCTCACGTAACAAGGCTCTGATGCATATAGCTAGTCTTTGTAAGCTCAAGTCCAGGCAGTGCCACTTATGAAATCTGTGGATCTAGAGGCTTTTATATAGCTCTGTATTTCAAGTAGTTTTTTGTTTAAAAGGGCAAATGGTAATTACCATCACTGAGGCCTCGTTATGGTTGAAAATGAGATTTCCATGTTCCCAGAAGGAGTTTAACTGCTTACTCCAGTTGATTTCAAGGAGGCCTGGGATTTCATTCTTTTAGACAGTTTTGAAAATCCTCTCCTGCTTAATTAATGTCTATTCAGTACTCTGAAGATGTAAATATATACATATATATATATGCGTAAATGTGAAGCATTCTTACTGCTCATGAAATATCCATGCAGCAGTTCACTATGGTATTTATGTGAACCATATCATGAAAACTTATGAAGAAGTGATCAGATGTGTGAAATTGAGATTTTTTTATTTCAACAAAAAATAACACGCTGAAATAAAAATAGAAATCCCCATATATACAGACAATAACACACACTTCAAACATCTACAGTTGTACTAGTACTCAAATGTGGTGAGAGTTTAGCTGACATGAGAAAAGAGGTCACTTGGACTTCATGAACTTCATCTTTTTGTTTACATAAAGAAATTGGAAAATAAAATCTTGGGTTTCTGAATTCTGCTCAGTGACTGAATACAGCCCTGTTTCCCCAGCCCCCCCAAAAAAATAATCACCCTCCTTTCCTGTCTGTCCTCGTAAGGTGTTGAGTTCTTAGCACTGCTAAAGAATTAGAGATGTTTTTAGAAGGCTGTGGCCTTAAATTTCAAGCGAGCTCAAGATGAACATGTGAAGCCACCAATCCATATAGAGAAAAAGATTTCCTTTAGATAAAAAGATGACTTCATCCTTAAAATTCAGCAAATATCTGGCATTGTCTTTGATAGTGAATCAAAATCTAAACATATATATGTAGTGTTTTCAGTTTAGCAAAACACATCCTTCAAGATATTCTACCCCCAGAAAAGTAAACATTACCATTTCTAGGCTTGAAATGTTTGAAAATAACCCATTCAATATTTGCCATTTTCTCAGCATTTGGTTTTTATTTCTTGCAGTTCAAAATAGCTGCAGGACATTTTTAAAATTTCTATTTTATTTTATTTATTTTATTTTGTTGTCTGTTCGCTTGTTTTAACTAATAATGATTCTAACAGTTTTATCTTTCTACTGCTTACTTCTCAGGGTCTTCTTCAGCCATCTCATGAATATCTGAGTACAGGTAATAAAAAGTCCGTACTCGCTCTTAATTTTGAAGTTCGTAATTCTCACTGAGAAAATTAAGAAAGAAAAATAATAGCTACAAGACTGTTTAGGAAATGATAGAATAATATTAAATATGAATTGTTCCAGAATCTGTTAGATGTCAGTATTGCTCCATATAAATCCACTTGGAAATAGATTTCTCTGGCTACAGCCAGAGCTTACAAGCAACACAGCTCTTCAGCTGTGAAGTCTGGGAGAACTAGTTGTTGTTGTTCAGCACCTCATCTATTAACAAGAGACTTTAAATTACGTACTCAGTGGAGCAGTAATCATTAGAACAGGCTCAAGATGCACGATACAGATTTAATTTCACTGGAACCATTCCTAATGAGATTCTGTGTGATGCAGCATATTTGAATTACTTTCTTGGGGGTGGGTCAAAAGAAAGGTATAAAGAAAACAGTAATGCTGTTTAAAAGTATTCATTGATAGCCCTTTCAAAAATTCAAATCAAGTACAATAAATAGACTGAGCAGTCTGATTTTTTTTTTCAAGTAGCATAATATATTTAACCTTTATATTTCTTTTATGTATTTGATTTTCTACTATCTGTATATTACAAAATGTCTTTTCTTCTAAGCCTCAAACATTGCTGCTTAATACTCTGGGGACTTTTCCAAGGTTATTATATCTCTTGCTTTGTCACAAGTTACTAGATGGTACACTAACTCTCTCCTATATTTGGAAAGCTGTTATAATATTTCTAGTCCCCAGCAATGAATAATGTGATTAGTACCTTAGAGAATACAAACAAAAACATTATCAAAGTACATTTTCCAATATTTTAGAGGGTAAGGCAAGCCTGGAAACAAAAGTTACATGTTCCTGAACACTGTCTAATAACATTAACCTGAAATCACTTGATTTAATTGCCCTGTTAAGCAGTTTATTGCATTACTTATGGGATAATAGAATGAGTTCAATGTGGGTTCATTGCATTATCTTATAAACAATGTAGCACATCATTAAACAGGATGATAGAAATCAGCGTATTTTATAAGAAACAATTATGAATGCTCATGTAAAGCTGCTAATGTGGAAAGTAGAAAGACCTCACTGTGGCAAGGAAAAAAAGGCCTTTTCAAGGGATAAAAAGATAAAGCAATGTCAAACTGTAATTCCCCAGAATCAGATTAGAAGCACAGTTCTCCAAAATTGGTAGTTTCTCTCTAGTCTGATGAGCTGCACTGAAGTCTTCACCCAGTAGTGTACTGAAATCTCTTACTTGACTTACAGAAATTAATTCTAACCGAAAGTGTTACAGGCTGAGTAACCTAGATCCCATCAGCCTGGGGAAAGGAAGGCTGAAAAATGCTTATAATTATCTGAAGGGAGGTGGGAGAAATATGGATGAGGCCAGGCTGTTCTTGGTGCTGTGCAGTGATAGAACAAACAGTAATGGTCTAAAACTTGAACACAGGAAGTTCCAAATTAACATGGCAAAGAACTTTGTTAGGGATGGAGCACTGGCACAGGCTGCCCAGGGAGGTTAAGGAGTCTCCTTCTATGGATATATTGAAGACCTATCTGGACACCTACTTGTCTGACCTATTGCAGGGAACCTGCTTTATCAGGGTGCTTGCATTGAATGATCTTCAGAGGTCCCTTCCAATCCCTGCAATTCTGTGATGCTGTGTTCTGTTTTTAGAGCATGTAGCACAGGGGTGTGACAGTCTCCTAGAAAAACTGCAATTAACTTTTTTACTGGCTTATCAAGAAAAAAATCAAATAGAAATGTTCAGAAGAGGTTGAGAAAAAGGAGCAGATGCTTCAATCTACTCTGGAAGAAACAGTGTCATGTTTCCAGAGGGAACAAACAGACACAGAGGGAAATAGTGGCAGCCTTTTGAAATGGGAAATTATAGGCATGCTGACAAATGAAGGTTCCAGTTCTGTCTCCATCCCTCCAGAAATGATAATAGAAAAAAATAGGGAAATACTCTTTATTTATATATATATATATATATAATATATATAAATATATTTATATTTAGGAACAATATCTCCAAGTTCAGGAGACATCAGCTGCCATGCTGCAGCGTCTATCCTGCATTAGGAAGATTTCATGCTCCACCTTTCAATAACTGCTGCAATATGTCCTGTTTCACTCATGCTGTGTGCACTGGCATTTTCATGTGCACTTGAGCTGTTTTTTAATTAATCAAAACAATTTTTAGAGTGGTGAACTGGTAGAGAATGATTAGCTCCATATACTCAACTCTCCTGCAACTCATCTGAATAATGCAGTTTTCAAGATTAGAATTTTTGTGTGGACAAAATGAAGTATTGGCTGTAAAAAAGATGGTAGCAGGTAGCTGTTTTTTCATGGCTTGTAGTGAAAACACAGGCTGGATACCTCTTAGCAAACCGTAAATTTCATAGCTCACAGGGTCATGTAAAGAAATGATAATAAAACTACTCTCTAATTGGAAGTTTTTGTGGAAAATTCTTAGGTGGGAGTAGCAAGATTCATTTATAAAGGTTTGGCCAGAAATAGTTAAGATCTGAAGTAAAAACTGTCCATTGAATTATGATTTTTTAATGGCAGGACACAGGAACAAGACACCCTTCCTGCCATTAAGAAAGGTGTTACAATGTCTTTGGAATACTCANTCAGCCTGGGGAAAGGAAGGCTGAAAAATGCTTATAATTATCTGAAGGGAGGTGGGAGAAATATGGATGAGGCCAGGCTGTTCTTGGTGCTGTGCAGTGATAGAACAAACAGTAATGGTCTAAAACTTGAACACAGGAAGTTCCAAATTAACATGGCAAAGAACTTTGTTAGGGATGGAGCACTGGCACAGGCTGCCCAGGGAGGTTAAGGAGTCTCCTTCTATGGATATATTGAAGACCTATCTGGACACCTACTTGTCTGACCTATTGCAGGGAACCTGCTTTATCAGGGTGCTTGCATTGAATGATCTTCAGAGGTCCCTTCCAATCCCTGCAATTCTGTGATGCTGTGTTCTGTTTTTAGAGCATGTAGCACAGGGGTGTGACAGTCTCCTAGAAAAACTGCAATTAACTTTTTTACTGGCTTATCAAGAAAAAAATCAAATAGAAATGTTCAGAAGAGGTTGAGAAAAAGGAGCAGATGCTTCAATCTACTCTGGAAGAAACAGTGTCATGTTTCCAGAGGGAACAAACAGACACAGAGGGAAATAGTGGCAGCCTTTTGAAATGGGAAATTATAGGCATGCTGACAAATGAAGGTTCCAGTTCTGTCTCCATCCCTCCAGAAATGATAATAGAAAAAAATAGGGAAATACTCTTTATTTATATATATATATATATATAATATATATAAATATATTTATATTTAGGAACAATATCTCCAAGTTCAGGAGACATCAGCTGCCATGCTGCAGCGTCTATCCTGCATTAGGAAGATTTCATGCTCCACCTTTCAATAACTGCTGCAATATGTCCTGTTTCACTCATGCTGTGTGCACTGGCATTTTCATGTGCACTTGAGCTGTTTTTTAATTAATCAAAACAATTTTTAGAGTGGTGAACTGGTAGAGAATGATTAGCTCCATATACTCAACTCTCCTGCAACTCATCTGAATAATGCAGTTTTCAAGATTAGAATTTTTGTGTGGACAAAATGAAGTATTGGCTGTAAAAAAGATGGTAGCAGGTAGCTGTTTTTTCATGGCTTGTAGTGAAAACACAGGCTGGATACCTCTTAGCAAACCGTAAATTTCATAGCTCACAGGGTCATGTAAAGAAATGATAATAAAACTACTCTCTAATTGGAAGTTTTTGTGGAAAATTCTTAGGTGGGAGTAGCAAGATTCATTTATAAAGGTTTGGCCAGAAATAGTTAAGATCTGAAGTAAAAACTGTCCATTGAATTATGATTTTTTAATGGCAGGACACAGGAACAAGACACCCTTCCTGCCATTAAGAAAGGTGTTACAATGTCTTTGGAATACTCACAGGAAACAAGGTTGTCAAAGATTTTTTTGCTCCAAAAGGAATGCCTCCTACATATTTTCACATAAATTGCAGCAGTTACAAAGAGCATGACAACATTATTTGATAGAGTAAATTTAACACAGTTAAATAGCTAGAAAAGCCTTCCTCTTTCGTTGTCAATAAGGAAGCACGACAAAGACTTTTGTCAGTCTGCCACACATTACGGCCTACCCAGTATATGTTTGACTTCAAATGAAAGTGTATGATCTTCAGAGGAGGCAGTTTGCTATCCTCTCTTACAACACTAAGTACTCAGTTCAGACTCTCCCAGTGAAGAAAGTATGTATTGGTGTTACATGGGAAAAATACAGACTTGTTTCATGCTGCAATTGGCTTTATAGCTGTCAAATAATGCAGATAGCAGATCCAGAATCTTGTTTTCATAACCATTTTTGAAGTTGAAACCCTTATGGACATCTGTCACAGCATCTCGGACATCTCTCTTTTGTTTGCTTGGTAGTTTTGGACTGCTGAATTTGGAAGGACCTTGTTAATAACATAGCAGAGGACTGCCATGAAGAGAGCAGCCAAGAGTAGTTGGGAGCTATGTGTATGGACGTGAAAATTTGGGGTTACTCTGTTGGAGGACCCTTGAAGATGAGAAAGAAAGCTTGAGCTTTCTTGAGCAAGGGTAGAAGAGGTGCATGAAATACTGACCAGACCCCAATCACTTCTACATCTTTAGGGAAGCCTTTAATGAATAAAAAATTCATTGTATAGAACCAAGCATCTGCTAACAGTATATTTCTGATGAATGGGTATAATATGAACAAAAAAGTGTTGCCACATTGTAAATATTTTCTGGAAAACATCCTTTCTCGTGATGAGAAATGCTCAGTCTAGTTCACCAAAGGCACGGTTTGTTGGCTATAAATGTTAATGAGTGTGTTGAGTGAGGCATCTGATTGGTTTCACTTACGTTACTTGTACAACCATAAGATAATGGTTTCTATGTGCTATTTCAATAACATAACCTTAAACAATCATCTTGATCTCTTGTGACTAATTTGCCCTCTTTATATCCCCCTCTGAGATTAATGCTTTAAACAGATTTACAGTTTTTGTTAGCCTCAGTTTCAAAAATCATCTATTCTGTGCCTGGGATATCCTCTCTTCCCTTGCAATGGATGCTGGAAGCAGCTTCTGACCCATCTATGATGTGACCCTGTTAGTGTTCAAATAAAGCCATGCCTCTGTTTGGAAATTGGTAGCAGCAGAGATAAATGATGCCTCTTCTATTCCCATTTCTTCTTTTCTCTAAATATAAAGAGTACATGAGGTCAGTTGATGTACACTTTCAGTCTATTCTCTGGTCTAAGTGTTAAACATCAGAAAAAGGGATACTGTACATGTGCAAATACTTAGGTTGCTCCAAAAGTAATGCCATCTATTCATTTCCATGGAAACTACAACTTTCAGAGATGATCTTGTACATATAGTTATCCATACATGCATTACGTGTCCAATACTTCTCACTTCATCAGATTCTTTTAGCCTATGATACATGATATACTTAAGCATAGCAGGTAGTTTGATGTAGGATATATCATGTCCTTTTTTCACCACATTTAACCATACCAAAAATCCTGGCATTGTGTTACCAAGAGTTCATGCTACCAGTTTTAGTATAAGCTTAGGTTAGATATTTTCTTGATCATAAAAGACCTTATGAATCAGTTTAAGGGAGTAGACATTACTGTGGTCACTGAACAGGCACATACATCTTGCCTCCTTTCATTCCTATGGGCATTCAGTTAGAAAGCAATGCTTTTGAAGAAAAGTCTTGTGAACCAGGAGGCTTTCCTTCCTTTTCTTTCAGCCCCCACCCCTCTAATAAGCAATATTCAGAAGAAAGGCAGTCCATCGAGGGCCCATGACTTAGCTACTTTCACTTCAGTTGCAATCCCTCAGAGAGTTCTCCTGTGAAAGCAATATCACACTGAAGGGAAAGCTTAGTCTCAAAGAAGCTAATAGCAACGTGTCCTTTACTAGAGTGGGGCAAAGATTTTACCATTTGTATTCATACTTTAAACCTCTGTAGTGATGCTTTTACAGCTCAGAAAGACCGTTTCTGTACTATATTTTTCTACTTATTTAGAATGAGATCGTATTACTGGAAAATAAAAAGAGTAGCATTAGTCCTAGTTTGTTTTTTAAAGTCAGTGATCTTTCTTCACCTTTGTCAATGGGGAATGCTCTCAAAAGGTATGACATGATCTCAGGGAGAGCAAACCTAATAACAACAGGTTAAAATATAACAGCAGAATTGAGCATGAGCAACCCACATTGGCTTTGGAATTATTCTTCTGCCATTGCTTGGAAGGAAATAAGGCAAATACTATACTTTACCTTCTTATTTATACACAATTTAATTACTCAAATCATGTTTCCATTGTCTGGCTTTAGCTTCCATATTGGGCAGAACATACTAAATAGAAATCTCAGCATTAAAAGGCTAACACAATAGTAGGCTGTTAGAGCATCCAAAAATTACACCATTGAAAATAGACGAAATTGGCATCAGATTGTACTGTTGCATTTTCATGAAAATCTGCTGGAGGATTTCAGAGCAACATTTTGTGAGATCAGACTGTAAGAGCTGCCACACTGGGCCCAACAATTTTTCTAGCAACGTCTTATCTCAGTGGTCAGCAATGGGCACAAGTGAGAATAATACAAGTATACTGATTCATTAAACTGAAATGTTTGAAGTTGTCTTATATGTTTGTCATATAATGAATTCAGGACACTGCTTCTAAGCTGTCATTGTATACAGCCTGAAATAGTAATATAAAGCAGCTTGCCATGTTACACCTGGGTTACACTTCTCACAAGGGGCTCAGTGCTTTCAAGTCTAAGGAGGAGCTGGGATGGTTTCAGCAGTGATAGGCTATAAACACCTCTGGCCTTCAAATCTGTCTTTTCAACACACTAAGAAGCTGGACAAACACATTGTCATCCCTCACTGACAGATGCCTTGCCAGCTCTTGGGAGCCACAGCCACCCTGGGGTAGGGCCTATAGATGGAGCTACAATCTGTCAGTTCAAGCTTTCATCAACACAAAAGCACTGCTTACACATCATGTAATAGTTCAAAAGGGATATCTATGTAAGGTCCACCTGAATGCACTGAGGACTGAATGCCACAGTTTATCTTTTGAACAGATAGAGCTGTGTTAACCCCGGGTGGCAAGGCAAAGGGAAAAACTAATTGGACTAAGATAGTGCCAAGAGTTTTCTCATTATTCTTTGTGAGCAGGAATGGAATTATGCAATGTGTCCATGAACTAAAATCCAATGAATATTTTTCTGAAGAGCATCTTTCATCCAAACCCCACCTTTCCACATTTTACAGGAGATAAACTTGCTGTATTCCTATAGTATGTGCCAGCTAGCATAATTAAAGCCCCTTAGAAGCCTTAATGAATTAAGCTTTTTGCATTTCAGCATGAACAGGAAGATGACAGAGGAAAATTAGCATAGTTACATAAATGAAACACAGCCATGAATATTGCAACGGGCATTTTAGCAGGCAGTAGACATGAAAAAATAACCATTTAAGAGCTGATAGTCTGGATTCTGTGTGAAAAAGAAGCAGAGGTTCTCTCAAGGACACCAGATAGACAAATTTCTCATGTAAACATTAGATGATAAACTGGAAAAACTGTGTTTAAAGCACAAACAGCAAAATGGATTATTACTTGATATTTGGGGAAAAGGAAGAATGGAACTCAGCCTTCCACAAAAGAACTACGCAGTTGCTTCATCCAATTAAGTGACTTGTGAAAACTTAATATATAACCTTCATAATAGACAATATTTTCAACGTTTCCTGATCTCACATGGTTCATATAGGAAGACTAAGAACTTATAGTTCCAAGCACTGCTCCCGTTCACAAAGCCCACAGGATAAGAGAATTACATGGGGAAAGCAGGCAGGTTAGGAAGAAGGATGAAGGTTCATTTCAAATAGCAAGCAGGGAATGAAGTAATTTGAAGGGTCTTTCTTTAACCCATGAAGTTTCACAACAGGCCTGCTAATTCAAGCACATCCCATGAGTGTGCAGCTCATTCCAACATCACAAGCTAGAGAGTCTTGTGTTCTGCTTTCTGTCTCTAACCAAGATGGACTTCTGCAACACTGCATTTCACTTGTTTCCCCCTTCTGGCCTTGGTCCTGCAGAGAGCTGCAGGAGTTGGGTAACAAGGTTTGAGAACAGCTGTGAAACAAAGGAGAGAGAGAGAGAGAGCATTGCTTCAGGTAACATTTCCTCTATGTGCTGATTTTGAAGATTTTTTAAAATGATTGATTTCATGCAGTGACTGTAGCATGTGGAGAATGAGTTAACTGAATACCATGAACTACTCACAAGAGGATTCACAGTCAATAGTCATATACAGAAAGAGCTGAACTCACTCAGCTGGTGAAGGGGCTCTCTGGCTATGCAACACTACTTCTCAAAAAGCAACCTAGGTCCAAGAGATGTTCACTCCTCTGTGGCTGGCCCTCATATGGGCCTAGAGTGGCTCCACCCTGGGTCCCACCATTATGGTCACATAGGGAGCAGAGGTGCAAACAATTTGCTGGTGCTCCCTGGGCCAGCTAACAGTTCTCCTACAGTGGCCCTTCTCTGGACCCTCTCCAAAAACTATACACTTTTCCTGAGCAGGAGGCCTCAGCACTGAACACAGTACTCCAGCTCGGGCCTCACAAGGCGGAGTAGAGAGGGACAATCACCTCCCCCTCCCTGCTGCGCTCTGTTGATGTAGCCCAGGATACTGTTGGCCTTCTGGGCTGCAAGCTCACCCTGCTGGCTCATGTCCAGTTTTTCACCTACCAGGACATCTAAGTCCTTCTTGGCAGGGTTAGTCTCAAGGAATTATTCTCCTGATCTGTATATGTAATTAGAACTGCTCCAACACAAGTGCAACACCTTGCACGTGGCTTTCTTGAAGGTTTACATGGACCAAACTTGGCTTTATCAAGATCTCTTTGGATTTTGTATAATGAATATATATTATACGTACAGTGCATATATGCACAAACATACATGAACACACTCACAGACACATATGTACACTTAAATAAGTGTATGTACAAAAAAGAATGATAATGTAAAAGAATGATAGGGAAGAGCAGTCTTATCCCACTGCATCAGAGACTCTAGTCACAGAAAATCACTAGTGGATATAAACACACGGTCTGTGCCCACTGTTAAAGTCCTTGTTAAACCTCTGTCATGCAATAAGATAACTGTGTACATAAAGCAAAGAGTTAGCCTCAAATCCACCATACATCTGAGTAACTGTTGGTCTTTTCTTGCCTTGTGACAATGTAGGTATCCAATTAAGTGACTTGTGAAAACTTAATATATAACCTTCATAATAGACAATATTTTCAACGTTTCCTGATCTCACATGGTTCATATAGGAGAACTACCTCCTCGAGAAGGGGGCAGTTCCTAAGTTTTATGCAAGAAGAGGGCAACAAAGCTGTGAAGGGTCATGGAGAACAGGTCTTATGGGGAGCAGCTGAGGGAACTGAGGTTTTTCAGTCTGGTGAAGAGTAGGCTCAGGGATGACTCTATCATTCTCTACAACTGCCTGACAGAAGGCTGTGATGAGGTGGGGGTCAGCTTCTTTTCCCATGTAACAGTGATAGGACAAGAAGAAATGACGTACGTTTTGCCAAGGGAGGTTCAGATTGGGTATTAGTTAGAAATCCTTCTTAGGCATTGGAACAAAATGCTTAGGAAGGTGGTGGAGTAGCTGTCCCTGGAAGTGTTCAAGAAATGTGGTTAGTGGGCATTGTGGAGAAGTGTAAATGATTGGATTGAATGATCTTCATGGTCTTTTTGAACCTTAATGATTCTTTGATTCTATGAAAAGCACTATTCTCCAGAATATTCAGTCTCAAACTCATGATCAATTGAAAGGATTTTTTGGTTTATCAGCAGTAACACATGTGCAACTCCATAAGCCTGCATTAGCAGTTTTCCTATTAGTTTACACCACCCCACTTTTTAAATGATATCTACTTCCTCAGGAAGTATATTTGTAGAAAACCTACTTAAAAAATTACTTGAAATTAGAACAGGTTCCTGTGGGAAAATGATGGTTCAAGTAGCTGCCACCCCTTCACACTGCTACACATACTGGAGAGTTTGGGACTGGACCCCATTAGATGAACAACTGGGGGTCAACATGATGTAGTATTTTCCATCAGTTTGACTCTCCAGGATCCTCAGGCAACTACTCCCTGAAGCATCAGATAGAAAGGAGAATTATGTGCAGACTCAGACAGGACAAAATGGAAAACTGCCTTCAAATTCTAAAAAAAGAAACCCTTTGAAAATGTTATTCCATGGTAGACTTACTATTTTTAAGGTGACAGAAATAATAAAGATTTTCTAGAAAGAATATTTCATTTTCCAGTTGTCTTTAGTGCTTCGCTATTCCTTAAAGTTTCTGTGTGGCATCAAGAAAAAAGCACCCTAAGACATTAGAAATTGTGAAGACTCCTGGGTGCTTGTGATAGGCCAGAAAGTCTGCCAGAGGGTAATTCAGAGTCCTTCCAACATTGATTTGTCTCTATTGTGTGTGTCTCTGAAAATAGTTTTAGATGTATGGAATTTCTTCAAAAATATTTTTCAACCTGTGCTCATCCCTGTTCTGCTTACTGTAATGGGGAGCTGATGGACTGCTTTTAGTTAATGAAAACAGCACTGCTGGTACTGGGATTGTTTTAGATCTTGATCCATAACATGAAAAACTGATATGTTCTCTTGGTGAAAATGAATGCACAGATATAGTTTTGGGGCATGGAATTCTGCACAAGTTTTGTGTGTGAAAGGGAAGGTAGGAATTTGGAAAAGGGTAGAAATATGAGATATATTTCTGGAGATAAAAAAATTGGTCTTCCTATCATGTACACACATTCACGTTTGTTTGAATGCAATCTATACCTGTCAGAAGGTAGTGAGACAATTTTTTCTAAACCATAAGTAAACTTGGGCTTCACATTAGAAATTTTAGGCAAGATTTCGTATTCTTCTCAGCGTTTAAGGCTATTGGAATCCTACCCCACTCCTAAAGGAGTAGGAGGGTTGGAACTTGCTGATCTTTAAGGTCATTTTCAACCTAAGCCATTCTACTATTCTGTGATTCTAGGAAGTCATCAGATCTTGAGGCAAAAAAGGAACAAGTGAACATCTAAAGACCTCAACATAACATTGAACTTATGGATACCCTATTTTAAATTCTCTCCCTCTCTATATATTTGTTTTTGAATGAGTTCGTATTTTTTCTTAAGAAGAGACCAGACCTAAATTTAATATTTGCAATGACAACCTATACAGCCTTAGGCAATTTAACAGGATCCGCTATGATAAGACAAGAGGAAATGGTTTCAAACTAAAACGGGGGAGATTTAGATTGGATATAACAAAAAATTTTATACAAGTGACTTGAAGCATTGGAACAGGTTGTCCAGAGTGGTGGAAGATGTGCCCTATCCCTGGAGACAAATAGTGTTAGTCCAGAAAGGGCTCTGAGCAACATGATCTAGCTGAAGGTGTCCCTGTTCATTGAAGGGAGTTGGAATAGATGAACTTAAAGCTCCCTTCCACATCAAATGATTCAATGATTCTATGATAAATTGCCAATGATTCCTTAAAATACGTTTGGTGTCTGCCTTCTTCAGATCACAGATCCTATCTTTGAGGCCAATAGTGTCTTCTCATACTGTGTATTCCCTAGGTTCACTTCTGAAGATCCAGAATTCACTGTATTTCATGAGATACAGTAGGAGCTAATATTTTGACTTGGGAGCACAGGAAGGGAGCAATTTGCCTTGGTTTCTTGGAGTTCCAGAATATAAAGAGAAGGGTGCAAGGAGTGTGAAATTGGTTGTATTTTTCTCTTTCCATGTGGAAATGTTCTGGAGATACCCATGTAACTTCTGGGTGCTCTTCCAATAAACATTTGTCATTTTGCCTGAGTCATGAATTGCATCATATTTATCATTTACCTCAGATTTTTTAGTTATTTTCATAATTAAAATAAATGCAGTATTCTCTCCTATCAAAATGTCTGCAAGGTTCATCAAGGAAAATGTGTAATTGAGTAAGTTGGTAATAAAAATGTGTCTTCAAATTACTAAATGTTCATTAATGTAGGCTGGGAGATTCAGGGGATCCTGAACTAGCTGTACCATGAGCAATGACTATGTGATACATTATGAAAGCTCCTGAGAATCAGAAGGCTGTACTGACAATGGATCCAAAATGCCAATAAGAACAGAAAATAGCTCAGAACCAGCCTAACTTCCTAACAATCTCACATTCAGGGCAAACAGCAGAATTATGGCTGCCACAAACCATTTAAAGTATTCCTAAAGATAGATAGGTTGGAGTAAGTGGATGCATGCAATGCAGTCCCAGTTGTAACTGCCTTCTTTAATTTAATTCATTAGATGAATGTCTACAGCAGTAACTTAAAATGTTAACAGCTTTTCTGGGATACATATTATTCAAGTATTGCCTTTTAATCAATAACAGAAAAAGGTAGATTTATCATTATGATGTGATTTCAAAAAAGCCAAACTTTCCTTATCTAAGGCAATCATTTAAAATAAAATAAAATAAAATAAAATAATGTTTAAATGATCTAGAAGAAATGCTAGAATTGACTTTTTGTGATAGGAGAGAAAGCGGACTGTATTAATCCCACTGTTTTTCCTTTATCTTTCGCAATCAATGCATATTAGATCTTTCCTTTGGGTAGAAAGACTGCAGATACCGCTCTGCATTTGATTTACCCAGCAGCAGTACAACCCTCAGCAGAAAGTACATGATGGCTGCTAAGCTGGCATCAACAAAAACAGTAGGATGATTTGATGTTCATAGAATTTTCTGAAAACCATACCCTACAAATCATTAATTGACATATTTCTTCCTCAGATACATGTGGTGTGTTGAGGTAGTACTGATTTTCTTCAAAAGAAGCTGTTCTAATGCACCTAATTGCAGCATGCTACTTCCTTTCCTCCTTTTATCTTTTCTTTTAATCCCTTTCTTTACATTGCAAGAACAAGAGGTTAAGAGGTGACTTGATCATGTTGATGAGTATCTACACAATAGAGACAACATTTAACAGTGCAAAGCTCTTTAATCTGCCAGACAAAGGGATGACATGATTCAGAAGCTGAAAGTTGAAGATCAACAAATTTAAACTGAAAATATACTGTAAAAGTTTAGCACTGAAGATTAGTACAACCTGTCTAGGATGTATTTTCCATCATCTGAAACCTCTGACCCAAGAAAAGTCTTTGAGCCTTTCTAAGAAATATGTTTCGAATCAACTTGAAATTGCCTGGACCATTACAGGAATTAGTGAGCGTAATACCATCACCTGTATTAGGCAGAAGATTCATTTGACTACTTAGATTGGCCTCAAGGTCTTAATCATGAAGGGGTGCATTTATTAATTGTTTCCACTGTTGTGGCTATACAAAATTAACCATAGAAAAGGAATGGCTTAGTTTGAAGTGATGCCTGTAGGTCATCTTGTCCAATCCTACTCAAGCAGGGGGCAGTTGATAATTTATGAATTAATAGGACCTAAATATTAATTTTTAAATGTCCCATGTCTCAAATATCTGCCTGAATACTAGCACTACAATCAGACAGGTGAAACAAGCAACCTGCTCAGGGCAGATACATTGCTTTCCCTAGACAACTAATTCAATTCTCATGTGTTCTGATCTGGTAAGAGCAAAAAAGACCATCTCTGCTGTTTTCCCTCATTCTTATAACTTTATTTTTGCATTAGAATTGCCTTGCATGTCAATAACTGTCAATGAATATGGAAGAAAGGAAGAAGAGTCTTTGCAGTACTACAGCATATCTTAGTCAGTATAAGAAGATATAATACTTATCTGTGATGCAAGAAATGTATAGTTCTTGGAATGCATGTTTGGGGGGAAAGTGATGCACAGTAGCTTAATTCTATTTATCTTCAGAATATTTGATCCTTTTCTTCTGAAATATGTCTCCTTGGATGATATCAACACTAAGAGAAGGACTTACTTGATAGGATAGAGATGTCTCCATCTGAGGTAGTTCCAGCAGTCTTTCTTTTTAAGTAGTGGAATGAAATGGATAAGTAGAAGGCATGGTTCATCTTCTCCTAACATTCTCCTAACAAAATCATTTGGGTAGACTGTAAACTAAGAATGCTTTAGTTATTATGTGATTATAGGATCTAGGTGGACAAGTATGTTTAAATATCTAAATTCAGATACTCTTACTGTCCAGAATATATAGGCAACAAAATTAAAATTCACTTTGATTTTCACAAATATGATCAAGTCATTCCTCATCATTTCACTTCATTTCATTTCATTTCATTTCATTTCATTTCATTTCATTTCATTTCAGTTATGTTTTCGACATGGCTTTTATCACTCATTGTATTCTTCCTGGCCATTAAGATAAAATAAATCAGCAGCTCTGTGTGTTCATATAATCATAGAGCCACCAAGGTTGGAAAAGTCCTCCAAGATCATCCAGTCCAAATGTCCACTTGCCACAAATATTTCCTACTAAACCATGTCCCTCAGTACAACATATAAACATTTTTTGAACACCTCCAGGGATGATGACTCCACCACCTTGCTGGGCAGATTAAGGAAATTCTTGGGTTCTTCTAGCTTACTGGATTGCTCTGCTGAGGAGGATGAAATAGTAACCTATTTGTAGTAATTATTTACAGAATTTTTAGACTAAGAGTAATTAAACTTCTCAGTAAGTACATACACAATTTGCACAGTTTCAGGATGCTACGTATGGAAAGTAAATTTGTAGGAAAAGCTATTTGATATGCTATTACCTCATCATGATAGGGTAGAATAATGTATCATAAAAACTGGCTTTATGATGAACATTCACATCATCACTCTGGTAAAGTTTCATACAGATAGTCAGAAGATTTCTTTTTGTATTATTTGTTTGTTTTGAACAATTGTGTGACTTAATGTACTTTGAGCATACCATTTATAGTTACCACTAATGGTCTACTATGTGACTTTAACTCTGATGGATTATGAGCAATACTTAGGAATACTGCCTACATCTCAGGCTTGTATTGCCAATACAAGCTGGTATATGGCAATACTTTTCAGCTCATCTTGGGTAGATCAATTCCCTTTTCTTCAGATGAATATGCAGTGGAGGTTCAAGATGCATAACCATATCAGCTGCATTCTTCCCCTTGTACAGAAGGGTACAAATCAAAACTAGGTCTTTTTCTAGTAGTGTTGGTAGTCTTTGTGTAGGCTGAAGGGGAAGAACATTCATTGGGCAGAATTGCTTAAGTTATGAAGACTCCTGAACAGATATTCTCACTGAGTCTGTAGCTTCCGCTAAGCTCTGGAAAAGAACTACCAGATTCACCAAGAAAAGTAGTTTTAGCAAGTTTTCTGACTGTAGTCTGTAAAAGTCCAAAATATGGGGTGTTTAAATTTTGGAAAATATTTCCAAAATAGAAAAAGCATCATTCTAAACCAACCAAAAGTGAGACAGGGTCACACACCTGTCAGTTGGACTATGTAGTCCAACACAACCAAAAGAATGTGTGCCTTGAACTCTGACTTCCATGCAGGGAGGTCAAAGGTAGTAGAAGGGGATGTATTATGAAAAAAATATATATCTGGAGTTCATGTAGACTGTATCTGTGGTGTATATTTGCTTTTATACAGAGCTGTATTTTCAGAAGAAAAAGAACATAATAATTTCTTCACAAATATCATTCACTGAACTCCAAACTACCTATGGACTTTTCCGGAAGCCAAACCATGACTGCTTTTCTGCTGATGAAAGACTTTTCCCAAAATTTATATTGTCCAGGGCTTTCTAAAGGTAGAGATCATCATTATCATCCTTATGCAAAAAGTATAATTACCAATGTGTTCTAGACACATTTTAGCTTTGGAGCTCTATATGCTGAGGAGATACAGAAGGCATACTACATCTTGTGAGAGAGGAGTGGAGAGATTTGGGAACTGTAGACATCTCCATTGTCAGTGTCCAGTGAAACACAAATTTCTGTGCATCTGACACAAAATAATGACTCAAACATGCAGCTCTCCCACTGAGATGAAGGCTCTGTCCAGCCTTTTCTTACAACAGATATTCAAAATTTTAAGACTAGCAGAGTAAGAATTACCATTTAAGAGCTCCTGCTGCACCTAATGAAAGGTTATATTAGTGCAGAAACCTAATTAAGTTGTTCAATCATGTCCTCCAGAGGACAGTATTTCTTTTCTTTGGCTATGATAGACTAGAGAAGACATGAGGCCACGCTGACTTTATGGCTTCCTCTCTCCACCTTGTAAATGGAGGGTTACTAAAACTTCCATTTTTCATTTTTCATTACTGTGTTTTTTTGGAGCCTTCTGTGCAACACTGAAACATATTTAACTAGGGTCCTATTCAGACAATCTATGACAGGTTACTGCCTTCTGCTTTCCCATTATAATACTTCCCTTGAATCTATCAGCAGAGTAGATTATTTAAATTACTCATTGTTATTTTGATAGTAAACTCCATAGTAGGTTTTACAGCTTAATAAGGCAAATAATAAAATAATATTTGATTTGATTTGATTTACATATGGATCATTTATCTACTTATATTCCAGGTGGGAATCGTCTCCGCTTCAACAATAAAGAATATTGACAGCTTAGTCATAGGGGATCTCTGCAAAGTCAATGGATGATAAAATAAGACATCTCCAAAGTGCAGAAAGATGAGTTAACTTGTAGGTAAGATAGGTTGCTTTGGTTCACAGGTTCTGTTTATTAGATAAACATTAATTATGTGCCTTTATAGCACATATCATGGGAGGCCCTGATTTCACTTTTGGCCCTTAGATGTGTTATGTAAATCCATTAAATAGCACATTAGTCTGCAATGGATATATGATAATTTAAAAGTGTATTTGAATCTACTTATTCTGCTACTTCTTGATTCCTGCAATGTACTGTGCTGCAGCAATACTTTGACTTAGTTCTTGGTGTCTACTTGTTTAAAAACCTTATATACCATACTGCAATCTTAGAATGAGGAGTGAGCCTCAGGTTATAAATAAGGCATTTGTAGAAATAGATTTAAACACTGTGATTCTTTTTCAAGTAGTTCTATCACAAGAAAAAGACTTCAATCCAGAAATCAAGTAGTCTTTTATACTGGGGAAACTGCTTCAAGTCAATCACAATGGCATGAATGGGAATGAAATGGGATCAGAATTAATACTTATTTCTTTCCTTTTGTTTTTTTTTTTCCCTCTCTTTTTCTTAAATAATGCATTTCACCAGTGGAGTAGGCATGTATCTTCTGGCTAATAGTCTTAAAAGCAAAGAGAGCAAGTAAGTAACAGTAGTTGAATCATAGAATCCTTTAAAGGCCATCTAGTCCAATTCCTATGCAATGAACAGGGACACTACAGCTAGATCAGGTTGCCCAGGGCCTGATCCAGCCTCACCTTGAAAGTCTTCAGGGGTAGAGCATCATCTGTTCTAGTGCCTCAACAAAAAGGCACTGTAGAAGACTTTTTCCTTATATCCAACCAAAATCTAACCTCTTTAAGCTTGAAGTAATTTCCCCTTGTCCTGTCACCACAGACCCTGCTAAAGAGTCCATCCCCTTCTTTCCTTTAGCTCCTCTTTAGATACTGAAAGGCCACTGTCAGGTCACTTTGGAACCTTCTGTTTTCCAGGTTGAACAGTCCCAGCTCTCTCAGCCTGTACTTGTAGCAGAGATGTTTCAACCCTTGGATAATTTTTGTGGTTCTCCTCTGGATGTGCTCCAACAGCTCCCTCTCTCTCCTTTACTGAGGACTCCACATCTGGACGCAGTATTCCAGGAGAGGCCGTACCAACACAGAGTAGAGGGGCAGGACCACTTCCTTCACCCTGCTGGCCACACTTCTTTTGATGTAGCACAGGATATGATTGGCTTTCTGTGCTGCAAGAATCCACTGCTGCAAAAGCACATTAATCTCCCAGTAGTGGATGTTGCCTCGACCCAGGTGCAACACCTTGTATTTGGATTTGTTGAAGCCCATGATGTTCACCTGGGCCCATTGCTCAGGTGGGGGGAGGGGAAGCAAATTCAGACTGTTCAGAAAAGTATTGAGGAAGTTTTTGAAAAACTTTACTTCTGCATGCATAGCAAGATACATTTATATATAAAAACAAAACAGTGAAATGCATAGATTTCCATTATGTTTAAATAATCAGCTTCAGATATGAGTCATGTCAAGGTCAAGACAGATATAAAGACTTCATTTGGTGAAGTTATGCTGCTTTATAGCAAAAAAGAATAGCAAAAAAGGGAAGAGTATTTCACCCATTGGTTTATAGCCTGAAGCCCCTCAAGTCTTCATTTCAAAGTGGCTCAAAAACATGTTCATAAGCTTCTTTCTGAAACACCTGCTGTCAACAGAAGGTATACGGATCCTTGAAAATTGCCTATTACCTGGAAGTATAGTTCCACAGATACACTTTAACTATCACAATTTGTACAGTGCTAATTGGATCTCCCGGATGGACTTGTCACTGAAACAAGAGCAAAGAAAGTAAGGTAAAAATGGGTGCCTGATTGTTTTACTGTTAAAAAAGTTTTCATATTGAAATGGAAAACTTAACACATGTAAACAGGAGTTTGGGCATAGTCACCATTCACCACTTTCACATGATTTCGTAAGTATTTCTTGGGAGAAAAAAAATTGTTAACATCTGACACTGAAAGAGCTGGAGTTTTTTTGCCCTTTCAACCCCAGTTACTTCTTGTTTTATTAAACACAGAATTAATTTATAAAATCTGTCTCAACTGTAGAGTTGCCTGCTGATATAAATATGAAAGACTTACAACAGCAATTTGTATCATTTTTAAAACTGAAATCTGATACTGTCTACAAAATCATATTGACTGCTTCTTAGGTAAGATTTACAGATGGCATCATATTATTTTAGAAAATATGGAATCTTGGCCATTTTGTGGTAAAAGATGAAAGAGCTAAAGGTATCTTCATCTAGAAGAGCAAATTGTTATATTTCTCCCATTATATTTCCCTGGGGAATATTTCCAAGGAATAACAAATTTAAGATGATGGTAGAACTGCGCTAAAAATATTTTGCTGCTATTAGCAAGCAGTATGTGTTGTTGCTATAAAAATGATAAAGATAAGGATTTAACACTGCATTATCACAGCTAATGCCCTCTACAGGTTTCTGTAAGAAAGAAAAAGTTCTGGATTTTTTAATTAAAATTATTTTTAAAGGATAACGTACTTTAAATTAACTATTATGTCCTAGAAGTGTTGAAAGAGTTTACCCTTTGTAGTTACTGCAAATAGAGTTGAGAAACACTCAATATTTTTTCTTGAAGCCAAGCTCATAGTGCCATACAGATGCTGTCAGTCTCCTCATGAACCTTTCCAGGGTCATTGAAATTTTTTTTGAACCACTCCATTCCATGGTTGAACAGAGCTCTGTCCTGAGACCACCTCAGTGAAACTATCTTCTCAATGTACAGCAATCACAAAGAAATAGTATTTCATAAAATAAATTTGGACTCTTCCATAGTTGTTATATGTTGATGCCACACAACCTTATTTGGAATTATGTCATTAATTAGATAAAGGAAATAAAGAAGAAATCGCAGAGAAAAGAGTGGAGCTGGTCCCCCAAACTCTGCAGATATTAAAGGTGAATGAAATAAAGAGGTTTACATAAGAAATGGGAAAAAAAAATAATGATAATAAGTAGACAATGAACTACTTATCCCAGAGGAGAAAACACTCACACTTCAGATTCCTGGATTCCATACAAGAATTCAAAGTTATTCTATGAATTTGAAATGAAATAAAAACAGAACTAATCTTTCCATATAAGTATCTGAAGGATACAACAGCAACAGGAATGCAAAGTTCACCAGATTGTGCTCAGAACTAATTTATATGTTGTTCATAAACTGTAAAATCTATAATCAGCTGCTGAAACTTGTTTCAGTAGTTTAAGTTACATTGAACAAAATACTTAGGAAACAAATTCTTCAAGAATGAGGTGAAAAGGTCACAAACTGAAACATATGAAATTCCATACACAGATGTGTGTGGGAACATCTTCACAGTAAGGGTGACAGAGCACTGGAACAGGTTGTCCAGAAATGTTGGGGAGCCTCCTTCTCTGGAGACATTCAAGACCTGCCTGGATGCCTACCTGTGCAACCTGGGCTAGGGAGCTGCTTTGGGGGGTTGGACTCAATGATCTCTAGAGGTCCCTTCCAACCACTACAGTTCTGTGATTCTGTGAAGATCCATTTCTGCTGTTTGTTCAGAGAAGAGTTCTCCCCCTTGTGAGAGAATGGACAGTGCCACATAGAAGCTGTAGTTCATATAGGTCTCTAAAAAGAAACAGAAATCCAGGGGAGAAAATTATTAATTCTGTTGAAAGAATGGAACACACGACATGATATTTTTATTCAATTTCTGTTTTTAGTCTCTGATTAAAATATAATTTTGACTCTTACAAAAAATAGGAAAATTCCAGTGGAAAAAATGAGATTGTTCTTCTTGTTGCAGAAAACAAATAAATAAAAACAATAAAACAAAATAATAATGAAAAAAGGTACAAAACTGAATTCAAACTATTTAGATTTCACATTTTATAATACCATACTGAACTCCCAAATTATTCTGCTGTGATAGGATTGAGTTGCAAAGAATTAGTCTCTACGGATCTATAGATGTCTGTATTTGACCTATGGCTTCATACATGTCTATGTATTTATATTCTGTGTATCCTTTCAGAAAGAAAATAACATGTTCTTATGTGAGTGATTTTATCCTAAAATTATTGTCAACTAACAGATTAATTGCTCCCTGAAGGTGCACACCAATGGATGTCCCAGAAGTAAACATCATAGTTGTGATGGTATTGGTTCAGTCCACGACTTCTGAAAATAATGCCATTGAAACAAACACATAAAGGGTAAGTTGGCAAGAAAGTTGTAGAAGTCCACAGAAGTGACTTTGTAAAAATAATATTAAAAAAATTATAAAAATAATATGGTGAGACACGAAAAATAAAGATGTAGTAGCAGTCTGTAGACAGCTGGAAGTCTAAGCTGCAGAAAATGAGGGATTTGGGAGAGTCCTGGGGAAGAATCATTATGGACTTGCTCCATTCTTGTACCTGTCTTTGAGTTGGACTCTACTGCCTGCAGACAGAGACAGAACCCATTCTAGGTGTTCTTATGTCAGTACCACAATCATACAACTTTTTAAAGTGGGGGTATATAATCTACTTCAAAGGGTAATCCAGTCTTTTCTGGACCATGTCACACATGGTTTGAACAAAGGTTTCCTGGGTTTTCCTATACTTCATTAGACATAGGAGAAATTATGCCAAATAGCTTCCAGGGTGCCTCTGGAAATATAAAGTGACCTTTGTATTACAGTGGATCTCAAATCTCCTGGTGACATTTCAGTATTCCAATTGATTTTGTTTAGGCTGGCCTGACTTCTTCCCATTCTTTCTGTTAGGTTGTGAAAATGAGGTTACAGATGCAATCCTTTGGTTTCTAAGAGCAGTGTTGAAATAAGGAAGAACCAGGAGTTCTTTGATGAGACTTGATTAATTAGATAATAATTGTACTATACAGTAATATTTGTTATCTTATAAAAATCTTTGTCCTTTCTAAGTAGTGATTATTATTATTAAAAAAAAATGAATAGAAGGGTCAAAAATGAAAAATGGACATTGTCTTCAATGCATATCCATAGTGCAATCATTTTCCTCAGAAATATTTTAATTCTTGACACTGCTAGCTTAGTCAACAATGAAATAAATGATAATACAGAGTCCTGTGATCCCAGTGGCATGTATAGTTTTGGACCTCTAGTGAAAGTGATTTTCCCTTTGGGAAAATACAACAAGATGGATTATGCTGGGAATAGCTTGTGTCATCAAACCAACTTGCCAAGCTAGTGACACACAATGAAGATGGCAAACTTCCACACTACTGGTGAGTATAGGGAGCTCTTTGTTCTCAACTAGTGGGAATTAATGTTTCAGATCCAGTGAGCAACAGGCCAAAAGCAAGGAAGTCAAGAAGAAATACAGTGTACCAGCTCACAAAATAAAGTAGAAACAGCACCAATTTTATGTGACAATTTGACCTACTGCAGAGCAGATAAAAGCCACCTTTCTTTTAAATTTGACCTTAACTAGACCTCTGAATTTGCAAACTCTAAAATTACAAGTTCTAGCAGTGTCAGTTCTTCCCAGTTACTTTAGTGTTACTGACATCTGTGAGGCCTGATGATGTCCAAAATCCAAATAATTTACATTTCAAGTTCAGACAATTGCAGTGTGATTGCCATTAACAAGGTACAAATAGAAATTTGAAAGAAAAAATCACTAACTTGTAAAAATTGCTACTTGTTCTATTTCAGTAAAAGGAGGAGGCATGATAATAGAATTATTTTTTTTTTTTTTGTTTTGCACACAGAGTTACTAAACTCAAAAGTTTATTTAGCATTTGAATTCAGTGCTATGAAATGTCACACATTAGCAATACCCCACTTAAGTTTCTTACATAAAACATCAGTTCAGAAATATGTGTCCGGGCATGGGAAAAACATGGTATTTGAGGCAATGCTTGGTTGTATGTGAAAATCCAAAGAAATCAGCAGAACCTTTTGTGGATAATAGATTTTTTGTCAATGGAAAACAATCAGCAGGAAAAATAGCTAAAAAAAAAAAAAAGATATATCCTAGATAAATAAAAAGTGGACCAATTTTCTTGCTTTTCAATGAGAGTTACACTCAGAGATGGATATCACCATCCTTGGAAGTGTTCGATAAACATTTAGATATTTTACTGAGGGACAACAGAACAGAGCTGGCAGCACTTTAAGGACACCCTTCTGTAAGCACAGCAGTTCTCCACTCTCCAGCAGAAGAAATCAAACAGAGGATGAAGGCAACTGGTGTGGCTGAGCAAGAACCTGCAGCTTAAATTGGAGGAAAAGAGAGAAATGTACAGGAAGTGGAAGCAGGGTTGTGTAGCCTGGGGAGAATATAGGGACATTGTCCACATGTGTAGAGATAAGATCAGGAAAGCGAGGCACATATGGAGCTGAACTTGGCAAGGGATGTGAAAAATAACAAGAAGGGGTTAGTTGCCATTGAAACAAAACCATGAAATAAATGGGCGTCCTTGAAAAATGGGAAATATATAGGTCCTCAAAACAACTAACTCAGCTGTAGTCTTTACATACCAGCTAATTTAGTTTAGAAGACTACAACATCTGCATAACTTTCTTCAAAACCCATGCTTATAGAACTGCCTTTCTTTATTCAAACAGTGTATCTGTTTGCTTTGAATATTTGCTTTGATCTAAAACAAGAAGATAAAAAGAAGGGGAAAATTTTGTTTAATTCAGACCAATTCAGCTTTTCACCCAAAACTGTCACTGAATGGAGTTCGTATCAAAATATGTTTAAGCATAGTTTTCTTTTGATGATGTGATAATGAAATGTTTATCCTTTTCTGGAACGCAGCAGTGAAGTAAGATACTGTAAAATCTGTAACTCCTTAAATAGCAAGGACGTTACTATCTTATATACTTACCCTACTCATGACACCAACTTTATTTAGACAAGTACCTTATGAACCCGTATAACTCTAGGTAATGCAGTCTGAGGGTAACCATTCATTAATACTTTATTTTCCAAACTGCAGCAGCTTGTTTGCAAAACACATAATGTGATGAAAAGCTCTCTGATACAGAAGAAATGCTGTAGATTTTGCTGACCTTCAAGGTGACCAAAAAACTTTGGTCACGGTCTTCTCATCTTCTTACCAGTAGATTAGTTACATGGCCTAGCTGCTTTGGAAATACAGTCTAAACTTAAGAGATCCCTCTGGAAGAAAATGCAATGAAAATATGCTGCTATGGGATAGATACAAATTCCCACTTGTCAGCACTGACCACTTAACCAGCCACTGGAGGGCATTCAATTTTTATACATCCACCACATCCCCTGTTGCATTCCAAGGTTAAAATGATGGGACGTTTTTTACTACCTTAGTTTATAGATAATATAAAACTTAGCATTGCAGCACACTAATTCATAAAAAGCCTCCACTTTCTTTAGCAAAAAGTGGAAAATAATTGCTGCGTGCAATGTCAGCTAAAAAAGTTTTGCTCATGCAGTTGCAGTTTTTGCTAGCACAGATACTGTAAACATAATAAAGCATTACAAAAATTCAAATTCCTATGCTTTCTGAGTCATTGCAGTCCATTTGTTACTATCCTTTAAATCTATAATTTATTCAACTGCAATCTCTTTTCTCTCCCTCAAATCAAGAGCTCCTGCCACAGTGGATCTATCATTAGATTTGAGCATAATATGGTATAATTACATATATAATATGTATATACACTTATTAAAACATACATATTAATGTATAATAGCCTATTTACAATAGATTAGATTAGATATGATTTATCATCAAGGCAAAATTTCTTTTCAAAGGTCATTCTCTTTCTGAAAGCACTGGGATGACATAAGAGCTCCAAGCACTGGCATCAAGGGAGGAAGGTGGATGAAGGAAGTGTATTCCCTGGGTCCACCATCTTAGTTTTGAAAAAGACAACATGAGACAAGAACTCAGATAAGTCTCAAATTCTGCAGAAGTTGTCTGTCCTTGTGCAGATTCATAAAGAGCTTTAGGAAGAAAAGAGAAGAGCTGCATTAGGTAGATACTGGCTTGGTCAAAACATGGTGCATTGAAAACCAGAGCAGAAGAGCAGCAGAGATGTTGTTGAATCCTGTTTTAAGGATTTTATTCTTCTTGGTAAAGACGAATATCAGAGAAGGCAGGTGCCCACTCAGACCAATATGCTAGTGCTGTTATGTCAGCACAGGCATGGCATGGTCCCATCTTGGAGGGTCACCTTAGCTCTTGGTTGGACGTACCATCTTAAATAGGCACAGGTAGGACTCCAGTGTGGGCAGCACAATGCACAGGAAATTTTATCTCTGTTCACAGTTAAATGAATGCTCACTTCAGTCAGTGCCTAAAGATAGGATTAGATTATTCCCTCTGGATATATAATAAGGTGCCATTTAAGAGTTCTGTCTCATGTGCTGGGTCCCAAGGTTAGATATATTTACCCCATCTTAGGCCACTATCTCTTAGATTAAACCCCTGTTCTTTCCAATGGTTCCTGGATTTCAAGACAAGATTGTCGTCACCTAATATGAGATTTTGCATAATAAAGACATAGTTAATCCCTGAATTAATGACTGTGAAATACCAGCGTGTATTTCTTTCCATCATTTACTAGTTACATGTGCAGCCTCTTCAACATTGGAAAGTTTTCCCTTAGAGCAGTCCCAGACCAGTGTCTGAGTCATTTTAGGAAGAATGATATAATATCTGGTATCTAAATGTATATCATTGAGATCACACAAAGTATTGAAAGAGTTCTCTTAATTCATGGGGAATGATGGTGTGTGGTAATGGACACACAGAAATAATAGAGATCCATGTATCTCTGTCAGTTCCCAGAAAAGATCTCCAAGATGCACTGAATTCTAGTTTACCGTGCTCTGGTTCCAACCTATTCACATGTTTTAAGTGGTGTCACTGACCACTTGAGAAGTGTTGAAGCTAACAAAAGAAACAGTGCTAACAATAGCAGCTGAAATGGTAATCCAGAGAGACAGATTGTCTTTGCCTGCATGGAGAGCAATTTACTGTAAGAATAGTAAAACAATTTTATCATCACAGCAGCATCCACATTAGGAGTAATGCCTCCCTTGGGAGACCTGGGAGACCTGTGACCCTGAGGGAAGAGCAGGAACCCTCAGCTGGGATTCATGGCCTCTCTCTTCAGCACCATTGATTTCCTTCAGGATGACTTTGAATAATGTACTTCATTGTTTTTCTTGCCTTTTATAAAAGAAAGCTTTCCTTAAGTATTAACTGCCTATATGGCTTTGCTTCCGGATATACCCTTGATCTCCATGAAAACATAAGGCCTCAATATTCCCATTCATAAGTAGCATGTCTTCAGCCTAGCCAGCCTCCGACTGACCACTGTGCAATGCAGCACCTTGGAAAGGGCTTTGAGATACCTTTGCAGAAATTATTCTGCTTTACATCTGGCAGTGCAGAGTGAGTGTGACTGACTTTGTCTCCTCAAGAGAAATCAGATTCTACTAAGGCAATAACACAACTCAACTGGTATAAGATGATGCAGATACTTGGAGTATTCATGAAAATAATAGTTGTGGATGTTTTTTTTTCTAGTTTTTCTAGATGTAGGGTCTCTCCATCCAAAGATCCATTATGCTTGTTTTGGAAAAGTGTTAAAAACAACTCAACTTGCTGAAATATATAGTTTTAAGAAAAAATACCTCATTAAATTGATGTTGTTTCCAAAAACCATTCTGTGGAAACTCGTTTAACAGAAGGGCTTGCAAACTCACACAGATCTCTGTGACTTACAAGGCTTTCAGAAGTGGTTATCATTCAGGGAAGATTCTGAGAGTGGTTTTCAGTTTCTTTGGCCGAATTTAGGAGGTAAAACGCACAGAGACTATCCTTCCAGTAAGAGATGACAGATCTTCAAGATGAACTGCAAGTTTAGATGAGCTTTAAAGCCATTACATTTTTTAAAATACTGAAGAAAAATCCAGTTTGATTCACTTGTACTTTATGCGGAAAAAAAGAATAGCTTAATTCATTGTTCTCTTTATTTCTGGACATTTTTCCATAGCAGGTAGATTCACATCAGTGGGTATCTCTGGTGTTCATCTGTGAAATTGATAACATACGGAAGAGGCAGTGATGTGGGAAGAAATGTCCTGTCAGAGGAAGCATTTCCGAGGACAGCTTTACTGTTTTTGCTGGTTCAGTGCAAGCCTTGAAGCTCAGATTACTTTTAGCTTCGTGTATGTTTACTGAGCTCTGACATCAGAGCTTGTCTGGGACGCCAAAAGTTTGTCAGGAGAGGTCATGAATTAAAAGGGCGTATTTGATAATGAAAGACTGCAGACTAACAGCTTAGGTTTTCTATGATACAGTTAGGTGATTGCAAATGATACATTTATAGACAGAAGATGAATTACCGACAGTCCTGACCACCCTTCTAACTCCAGGTTTCTGTAGTCACCAGGTTAACAGAAGTCACCTGTAACAGCAGAGGCTGAAAATGAAGAGTTACTGCAGAAAATGGATGAAGTATAGACAATGGCATGTGACACCAAAACTGTCTCCTGCATTGTTGATACATCCTACATGGAGCCTGTATCAGAGTAGCAAAATAGTTGGACAGCTAATCCTAATACAGTGAAGTCATGGAAAGCAATAAACATTATAAATTCTGGAACAGTGAAATGTCTACTACATGTTCTCTATATGTTATTTTTAACTTCATCTTAAGTGTATGTAGAATTAAACAAAGAGAAAAAACATCGGTAGACATCCTGCAAGGAAAGTGAGATATACAGGAAATGTAGACTTGATGATCTTCAGGGGTACCTTCCAATCCTTATGATTCTGTTATTTTGTGAAATGTTTTGACTAGCTAATTACTATTAAACATTTATTATATTCACATGCTTCTGTACCTAATTTGCTTTAAAAATGTATTTGAAATCCAGCTGATATTAATAAAAGCCTAGTGATAGAAAAAATATTTCAGATCTGTGGGCATAATCCTAGAAGCAGAAAGCTACTGTGTTTACATTATGGATTCCTAAAATATTATTAGGAATACAAAGGTAATAAAATCTAATCAAATCTAAGCAACTGGAAAAATATTCAGCGGATTTGCAGTTGCATTCCTTTCATTATAACCTGCTTGCACTTTTGGCTGTAAATCTTGCTTAATTAAAGCTGGTTTATTTTACCACTGGACATGTCCTGTGCAGGACTGAAAGTGACTGAGAGTGAGGATCTGTAAATTATGATCTTTGATGAAGTGAATTTGAACAACATGGGTAGTAATACTTACATTGTGGTACACTAAAACCTGCCATACCTTGGTGTGAAATTCCCTCTGCCAAATAAAGCTTAGGTACAAGGAACAACAGAAAAACAAGCAAACAAACAAACAAACAAAATAACTTTCTGCTGCTTTAGGAGATCCCCATAGGGTTTGAGTATTTGAATATATACATATTCTTTAAAACTGGGATCAGATTGCCATCTATATGTCAGTAGATAAATGTCAGTTATTTGTAACTAGCAAGATATCTAAATTCTCTCAGTTTGGCTTTACTCCAAGAGAAAAGTGAAGAAAAAAAATCCACTTACAGTATTCTTCTGAGCTTGTACAATGCCTGACACATGACCAGGTGCTGCTGGCTGGGTACGGAATGATACTGACTCCTGGATCAGCATGCAGGCGATCCTAAGACTTGAGTAAGATCAACTTGAGAACCCACAGTTCAGAGCAAAGGGCAACAGCCAACTGTGCACACTCCTCAAGGCTTCCCACAGGTAGGATAGGAAAGATGATTTCCAAGAGAGGACAGAATGAGGACAAGAGAATGACACTGTGACATTTGACCAGAGTTTCTCAATGACACAGAGGGCACTGTAAAATAAGGTGCCATTACCTTTTATATCCATAAGGATCAAACACTTTAAGAACTACGCCTTGTTCCCTTAACCTATAGGGAAAAATATTTGTTCCCACTCAGCCATCTCCAGCTGTTCCCTAGAATTAAATACTGTCTCCTGTGCTGATGTGCTGATGTATATTTAAGACAATATGCTATATAGCATAATAATGTGGATATCTCTTTACAGAACCTAAAAACTAAGAAAGCCAATTTCCCTACTGGAAAAGATTAATTGCCTGAGACATCTTTAAAGGTACATATTTGAGGTCTACATTTTTACTTCATTTCCTGGAATGTTAGGTTCATTAAATTTCAGAGGTGACACATACTGTACCTTCCTGTGAATATAAAAATAAAGAAGCTATTCATAGGTACTGCACAGACATAACATACTGTGCCAGTGTCTGTCATGAACAGCTCCTGGGTTTTTTTCCAGTCTGATTTTCTCTTTTGTTGATCCTACTGCTTCAAGAAGTTTCCTTTCCTCTACAAAAAAGTCCAAACTGCAATGCACTTCGAGTAACAACTCAGGAATGGGGTCAGACTAAAGGTTCTAATAACCTAATGCAGAACAGACAGTAGTGGGTAATTAAGTAATAGTTTTAAAAACAATTAAATGATTGAAAATGTATTGACTTCTTGAGCCAAACTTATTTCACAGAATGTTAGAATTGTTTGAATTGGAAGGGACATTTCAAGATAGACTAGTCCAACTGCCCTGCAACGAACAGGGACATCCACAGTTAGATAAGGTTGCTCAGAGCCCTGTCCAGCCTGACCTTGATCGTCTTCAGGAATGAGGCATTCTATGGTGACTGGGGATGTCATGACTGTTCTGCCTACTTCAGGAGAATTTCCTCTGAGAGTATTTCCAAAGCAAAATTTGAGCAAAATGACCTGACTTCACCTGCCGCTTGGGCATCTAGACTATTGTCTTCAGTAGTTGGCCTTTCAAAATCTTCCATGGAACTTTTAAAATATATGGGGTCATCTTGAAGTCCTTTTACTTGGGATCAACTACCTCTGTTTATGATCTGCTCTGATTATTTTCTTCAGTTTGTGTTTTCTAGAGACTACATTTTTGGCATGTCTTGCCCTTAGACTGCATTCCATTTGCACTGCAATGTCTCTGGGAATACTGAGAGCTGAGAGCAGATGAATGCCTTGCCCTTCTCCTCTACACATCTCAAAACATATAACAAAGGAGGTCAGTAGTATTTATCCTGTCTGTAGATAAGGAAAGTGAAAAAGAGAGAGGGCAAATGACCAGTCTCACTCACAGAGAAAATCAATGGCATAACCAAAGCCAGATCTCTTAGGCTCAGGAGTTAGTCATAGTTGCTGAGCTCATTCAGGTTGGGAGTATGTAATCTTGAATAGCAGCACAGAAATTGCAGACAGTACCTGTTCGGTTTTGCAAAGGATTTTAGGATTCTGATGTTTGGCTTTCTTCCAAATTGGAGCACATTTGAAATTTCTCCAAAAATACACCCCAAATGGATGACATTTTTTCCGTCTGTTTTGAAATGTTTTATGTCAACAGAAATGAAGGATTTTTGTTTTGATGGTAACTCTGAAAATTCACCTTTTATTGCAATACATGATAACCTCAAATGATAAAACAAAGGTGGTTGAAAGGGATAATTCAAAAAGAAAAATCCAAACAAACCATTGATTTTGATTTTGTTGTTATTCTGCCTCCTTTGGAGAAATAATCACTGAGACATTTTGCAAAGCAAAATTTGAGTGCAATGCATTGGCTTTGCCTTCTGCTTGGGTTTCAATAGTGCCACACATTGGTTAGCATATGATTCCACTGGGATGTATTCACTTTGTACCTAGCTGTAGGTACAGAAAAATGTGTGAAATTACACAGCAGATAGATATAATTACAGATTCTCTTTCCTGCTCTCCTTGCAAACCACACTTTCATGATCATTACCTGATTGTAGGATATGAATAGGGATTTCTCTTTGCAAGCTCTCTAAAATGAAAACACTTGCTTTTGAAAGTGCAGTATGCCAGTAGCTGGCAATTTAGGCTGCAGTTACACCTTCTAAGCTGACTCCACAGCCAGTAGGGAAGGAGGACTGCTCACTTGTAAAAATCATACAACACAAATCCATAGCCACCACTCTGCAGGGAAGGGGCTGACTTTGCTAAATTTTCCCAGTTAGTCTGCTTTATTTGTGCTCATTACAATTCTGATTTAGTTTCAGAGACACATTCTAACAAATTGATCTTTTCACAAATTCTTTCTCAAACACAGCTGAAACTGAACCAAAAGAGTGTGCTTTATCTACTAAATGTGGCTAGTAAGATACTACATTTTGTGATAAAGAATCCCTAAAGCCATGTGATTTTGCTTAAATTTCACTTGGTATTTATCACTCTGTATAATTCTAATTTCGTTACTGTCTACAGATGCAACAGCAGGTACTTGGATCATACCAAGATTTCTGGAGCCAGATCCAGTGAGACTCAGAGTAATGGAATGGCAAAAATCCAAGTTCTAAAATAAATGTAATCTGTCTCCTTTTAATGAGAAACAAAACACTAGCTTCAAACTCTTCCAAAGGATGAAATCATCACGTGGATGCTTGATTGCATGAAGAATTCCTTCAGTCTTCACAACTGCAAAGGCAATTGCAACAAAAGCAATGCAGTCTGCTGACACAGTTTTAGTTGTATTGCATTAGCAGCGAGGAGACTCAGTGAGGTCAGAGTCCTGACACTTAGGTACTACATAGGCAGTCCTTTCCTTGCTGTAGTTTCTTTCAGAAAAAAATGGTGAGAGGGGAGAAAAATAGTATTTGGAGATTAAAAAAATCAATTAAAGTGTCTGGCTAAAGTCTCCTGGTTCTTTGCGTAGTAGATGTTACTTTCTTCAGGATGGTACAATAATATGCACTGAAAATCACCCCATGTGCTAAAATAGGGTTCCTTATGAGTGACTCTTCTTATCTAGCCCAGTGTGGGGTAAAATGACAAGGATTAAGCTGTTGCTGTTTTGAGAAGTGGCATTGTAAGATCCCATTCTCTCACTTTGGAGACTAAAATAAATGCAGCCAGGGTTTGGTTTAGGTGAAATCTGAAAGGACAACATTCTAAGAACAATTAAACCTCATACATGAAAGAATACCCTGATAAGTCACTTTGTCCATGAAAGTTATCAACCTTCCTACTATCATAGAATCACAAAATCACAGAATCACAGAATTGTAGGGATTGGATGGGACCTCTAGAGATCATCTAGTCCAGTCCCCTGCCAAAGCAACTCCCTAGCCCAGGTTGCACAGGTAGGCATCCAGGCAGGTCATTAATGACATCAGACATTAAGTCTCCAGAGAAGGAGACTCCACCACCTCTCTGTGCAGCCTGTGCCAGTGCTCCGTCACTGCACTGTGAAGAAGTTTCCACACACATTTGTGCAGAACTTGCTATGCTTCTGTTCAAGGCCATTTCCCTTCATCCTATTGCCACACACTGCTGAGAAGAGTCCAGCCTCATCCCTTTGCTCTGTATTGGGACACAAGCTGATAAACATGCAAAAGAGCCGTAAAAGGAAAACTTAATGTTTAAGAAATATCATTTTCTCTGGATTGGAAATAATTGTTAGTGAACTGATGTTTATTGCAGAGAGGGGGAACAATTCTTGAGGCATTCAGACAACATTCATGCTGAAGAAGTTTCTATCTACAAGATATAAAAGTTGCTAGCTTCTAGTTCATCTAAAATCCTAGTTCAAGTAACTAGCTACAGTAATTAATATCATACTTACTTGAAAGTAATTGATGACAAAGCATATATTCTTGGCTCATTATTCCTAACAGAGTATATTTGCTTGTAATAAGTCAAAGTCTGAGTGATTGTCTCATATACAGATATCTCCACTATATGAATATGTACTTGGTTCAATGAATCCCATACAGGTCATCACGGCTGAAGACCTGGACCATATTTTTCCAAGTGCTGTGCAAACGCATGGTGGACTTCATCCAAAAATATGTGAAAATAAATGCTGAAGCAGGTCAAGCAACAAGACAACTTAAACAACACAGCTTAGCATAGCTATTCTTGTCCTGTTTGGAGCTATTTGGAGACCGAACAGCAAAGAAAAAGAAAGGAAGAATTTTTGATTGAGTCTTAAAACAGCTGCTTGGACACTTAAAGTGTTTTTTTCAAAAGGTTTTAAGTGTGATGGAAGAAAGTTTGGAGTTTATAGCTTGAAGATTTTACTTAGGACTAGTAGAAGTATTATTTACGGTAAGATGAATGATCCTTATCTTACTAGAAGAGAGAATGCAGAGTGTAGAAATGGCATTGGCAAGCTCTGAAAGTAAAACTTCAGTTATATTGATGTCAATATAAAAACAGTGTATCTTAGCCTTAAACAGTGTAATCTATAGAAGATGTTCCATGATACATAGGAAGGGAGAAAGGAATTCCTGGCATTTATATATATATATATTTACTTTTATGTGACTGCAGTTTCATTGTTTAAAGGTATCCCAGTGGAAATAAACAGCATTGTCATTTCACTAGCACAGCCTTTTACATGAAAAGGAATTCGTTATTCAAGGCAGTATGTAGGTAGTCCAAAAAGATCTCTCACAAAGAAGTAACTAATTACATAAATGCCTCTTTATGCATTGGTATAGCATTATTTGCATACATTATAATAAAGCTGTGACCATTAACACCAAGTGAAGTATAGTGTGGTCTTGGATTTTTCATTATTTCCTTCCCATCCTTTATGATTTTAATGCAATCCAGCTCCTTTAATTTAAATTAAGCTAATTTAACAGATGGCTAAGCAGATCCTACATTTCTTTATGATTTTATGAATAATATAGAAACACACGTGTTAAATTAAGGTAAACTCATTGAAATTAATTCTGTTAAGATAGTCAGATTTTCACAATGAGCCAATGTATGAAAAACAACTGTCAGTGATAAAGTGATACTACATGGATCCTGAAATGATGTTCTGAGGCCTTCAGGAGGCGGTCAAAGCACACGTAAAAACAAAAAATGTAAAGCATCCTGCATCTAGATTTCTCAGATGGAGAAAAAAAATATGATACTCAGATATGTATTAGAGAATCTAAAGTACACATATTTGTGCTTCATGTTCCATTTAATAATAATACGAATATTCAGGGTGAAGTTTTCAAAAGCAGTTGAGAAACTGTTTACACAGAAACGACTATTACAGAAATTTCTATCTACTACCTATTAGGATTTCTTCTTAGAAAGAGTGGTGAGGTATTGGACCCAGGAAGGTGGTAGAATCACTGTCCCTGGAGATGTTCAAAAGCTGTTTATATGTGGCACTGTGGGACATGGTTAGCAGGCATGGTGGGGATGAGTGCAGATTGGATTTAATGATCTTAGTGGTCTTTTTCAACTTGAATAATTCTATGATTCTTTGTAAAAGGTGTTGGCCATGTGCAAATAAAAAACACAAGTCAAAACCTTCTCTGACAAGACAGTGAAGTTATCTATATATACACAAATATAACCTGTCCATTGTCTACATTGATATCACAGTACGATAAACAAGAATTTATTTTTAGGTAGCTGCAAAGAGACTAGAGTCTTGTATTTTAAAATCAGCTGGTCTCATTCCACCACCCAGATGTTTCTACTTTCACTGACATTAAAATAAAATTTATCTTTCTTAAATTAGAAAACTAGATTAACTATATTCACTTATTAGAAACCAGAAACTTGAGCTGGACAGGCAAGTAGAAGGTTATTCCTAAAGAAGGAAAAAGGAAAAAGAAAAGAGAAAAGAAAGGGAAAAAAGAAAAAAAAAAGGGAAAAAAAAAAAAAAAAAAAAAAAGGAGAAAGAAAAAGAAAAAAGGAAAAAATAAAAGATAAAAGAGAAGTTGCTACATTTGTTGAGAACATTACCCAATAGCCTGCTAAGTCAGCCTCAAATGCAAATTTTTTTTTGCTTAAATGTAGGACAGGAAAGAGATTAAAACAGGAGCGGGAAAGATATTTAGATAAATCTAAGAGATGGTAATATAACCTCTGTTCTAAACACTGGCCTCAAGATTTGATGCAACCTAGTCCATTTTCCTCTCTCCTACTTCACCTTCCATCTTCCACATGATGTTTTAATGGACTAGTACTTTAAAATTCACAGTTCTCAGTTCTCTCTATAGTTTGATAAAAAAAATATATATATAAGAGGAAAACTTGTTAAATATAAATACCTAGGTGTCATTTTCCTTCCACTTTCAAGTTCATCACAGTGTAATATACAGGTTGATCTGCAAAATGTATTCCTGGTACTCAGTACCCACAGTGATTACTGCAAAATGAAGATGTATAACAAGAATTCATATTTCTTCTGCTAAGTTAGAAAGAAGAAAGCCTGTATGAACTGGTTCTAGAAAACATGAAACAATTTCTTTTTTTTATGAGAATGTGAAAATTGTAAATACTACTGTTGTGTCTACTGAACATTTACTGAAATACTTACTGACGGACATGTTCTTCAAGTCTTGCTTTACTTCAATTTATTGTCCATTATGGATGAAGCAGGGTCTTGTAAGCTGCTAAAAGGCTCCAGTGGTGATAGAGTCATAGAATCATGGAATGGTTTGGGTCAGGAGGGACCACAAAGGCCATCCAGCTCCAACCCCCTGTTGTGAGCTGGTTGCCCCTCACCAGATTACGATGCTCAAGGCCCACTTCCAGGCATGGGGTGCCCACAGTCCCTGGGCAGCCTATCAAGGAAGATGGGACATTCTTCAGGAGGGGACACTTCAAGGTCTGTGTATAGCACAGTGTTTACTAAACAGTAACCACAATGGATTACTTTGATTTTTCACTTCTTATCAAGTATGCTTCAACAGCAGCCTTTCCTTGTCTGCTGGAACACTCATTTCGAGACATCACCTCTGCACAGCTGTGGATTGGGAAGCAAGCAGCCCCAGCACTCTCATTTCCCCCATTCTGAGAGGTAGCCTGGGGCAGAGCAACAACAACGTGGAGGGGATCTTCCCCATGTTTTGAGCCTTTTTTGTTGTTTTTTTTTTTGAGCTTTTCTAATAGAGCATGTCACACAGTGACCTTAAAGCATATTGTCTCTCTCCTCAGATGCTGAAAATAAAACCAGAGAAACAAAGACAGAAAGAGAGAGAGACAGCTGGAAAGTGCCTTAGTGGACTGTGATGATTCATCCAGCATTCCCACACTGCTGGCATTACAGTTTGCTATAATAACGCTAGAGTGATATTGCATGCTAAGGGAAGGGCAATATTACCTGCTCTCTCACTTCAGCACAATCACAGTAATGAAATCCATATATATGCAGTGAAGGTTCCCAAAGCACCAAAAAAGCTTCAATTTTCATTCCCTTAGGGGTAAAAGAATAGTGGTACTCTTTGGTAAAGGGTACGCAGTGCCAGAGGGGTGAAAGTGTCAGCCTCAGATGATGAAGTCTAGGCTATATTCTTAATATGCAACATAAGCTGTCCCAACAGTGATTTGTGCTGCAAACAGAATAGTCCTCCTTCAGTTTAGAGCTACAGGTCACTGGACATAAATTTTGGCTAACCTATTGCCATGTACCACATGCTACAAGAGCTGGCATGAGTTATCTAGACTATGACAGGTCAGCTCTGCTCAGAGAGAACACAATGTGATCTGGTGTAGTACAGCGCTTCAGTATTACTTCTAAGAAGGGTAGAAGACGTCAGCTGCCACTAGCTATGATGGCTGAAAGTTTGCAGTGTGAAGATCATCTGATATGGTAACTGTAAGAGCATGACGCTGCACTATGTGGAAGTTAATTCCAGTCCCGTGCTCCTATTGTCATTATCATAAGCAACATAAAAGTAACAGTAATAATGTCCATCTAGCTCTTCTGCAAGAATGTTCAAAGATATTTTTTTCTTCTTGCTACCTGTTTAGCAAACTATTCCCATCTGGATACAAGACAGAAGTCAAAACGCTTCTCAGTGGGGTGTAGTGATTGGTCAAGGAGCAATGGCCAAAAATGTGAACATAGTGAGTTCCACATAAATATGTATAAAAACTTCTTTACAGTGAGGAAGACAAAGCACTGGGTCAGACTGCCCAGAGAGGTTGTGGAGTCTCCTTCTATGGAAATATTAAAGACCCATCTGGACGCCTTCCTGTGCAACCTATTGTAGGGAACCTGCTTTAGCAGTTGGACTGGATGATCTCCAGAGGTTCCATCCAACCCCTACAATTCTGTGATTCTGTAACACATACTTTTTTTTTACACAAGCTTTGATTTTAGAAAAGTCAAAGCAGTTTTTTTTTATTATTATTTTTATTGAATGGAATCATAATGCTTTTGTCTGAATGATGGAGTCTGGACACTTCGTGCTCTGGTTCTGAGATACAAACTCAACAGTTGTCTTGTGATACATCAGAAATCCTATGGCACTCAGTATCATGAAGGCTTGTTAGGAGAGGCACAACTTCTCAGTGCCAGTGGAATTTCAGGGATGAGGAAGGGAACCAGGAACTGGACCTCTACCAGTAAGCTTGGTCCATGTTTAAGATTAATGTAAACTAAACGTTTTGATTTTAGTCTAAGTCACACTAATGGAGAAGATTTTCCTTTCTGAAAATTTTCATAGAAAGTTTTGATTTGTTAGATCTTCCTTGATATCGGAACTTAGGTACCAAATCTGAAAATTATTTGCTGAGGGAAAATGAAAGCCCTATAAGACAGACTACCTTGTCAAAGGTAGTTTTCTAATTTCCTTTTTATTTTTACAGTTTCATTATTTAATTTTTTATCATTGTTTTGCTTTGTCTTTCATCATATGTTCTGATCAAAGCCAGCTAAAATTGACTGGGCAGCTTTCCACACACTTCAGCGGGTGCTGGATCTGATGGGAGACCCTGCTGCTCCCTGAATATATATATGGTGGCCAGCATGAAGTGCAGAGCTTGTCCCAGACCGTTACACAAAGGTTTTGTCCTTGCACAGGCAAATCGTATTGCTTCCTAGCAGTAGGTCTCAGGAGCTTTGCCAGACAGGAAAACTTCACAAGAACTTTCTTAATATTTATTTAAATCCGTGCCTAATTGTTCTAGGGTTGTTGCTTTCCTATTTTTTTATAGCTTAAATTTCATATCAAAGTGTCTGTAAAACACTGCTTATGAAAATCAGAGACTTTCACCTTTTTCTTGTGTCATTTCACATTACATACAACTTGGAATTTTCCCTCTAAAATAGGTATTGAAAAGTTTTAAGTACTATTTACCTGTTACTGTTAAAAAGATAAAAACTTTGTTGCTGAAAGTGCTTTCTTTAATAACTGGATTTTTGTTTCTTTTTTTTCTTTTCTATTTTAAAACAACAAAAAAAGAATGAATAATCACAGAAATTCTTACAAGTCTGCTCATTCTAATGCACACTAATGACATCCACAAAGGTCATACCTTGAAAGATAGCTAAAAAACCGTTCCCTAATGTAACTGAGATTTAATTGGAAAACGTTGTTTTTGAAATGTAGTTTTCTCATTCATTAATGGGCAAATGTAGTAGAACCACCTGCATTAGGAATTAGAAAAAATGAGCATGTGCCAAAAATCCTGCGTAACTGAGCTAATTGTTCCAGCTGGTGCTGCATTTAGTACCATAGTTTCTCTCCTCAAAAGGTGCATACTCAATAACCACCACTGGAACTGTGCAGTAGATCTAGCAAGGAACCTTGTTCATGCTGCATGAGTAATGCGTGTGGGGATTGAAACAGAAAAGGTGAATGAAGGTAGGATGATTGATAGAAGACCCAGGGTTTTTAATAATTAGAACTGCTTTATAATACTTAATGCAAGGCTATCAATTATAAATGTCCAGATAATTATCCTCTTCCTCCTTATTTAGGCCTTAACGAGCATCATGCTTGGCTTCAATTACTAGCATATACAACCACTTTGTAGAGACTTATCTCCATAAGTGCTGGAGCACTAAAAACAAAAGTGAGAAATATATAAAAAAGCAGCTCCTGAGCAATTATTCTGAGCTGACATTCCTGAAGTAAAAATACATTTCTCTTGGCCTTAATAAATCCCTTCTGAATGATTTCCCACCAAGAAAGAGGAGGGGAAGAAGGATGATGTAGCTTGGAGGTCAGCAATTGATAGCACATCAGTGGCTCCAACAGCACACAGGAGCAACACGTGAGAGCTGGTTTTTCCCATCCCAAAGGAGATAGCTATTAGAGTGAGCTGAAAATCCTTTGCGATGGTCCTTCATCCCATCCCCTACTGTTCTGCTGCCTGGATGTGGCTGAGGAGCACATTACCTGGCTTGGACTTTGCCAGCAACCAACACCATGAAGATCAAGTGCCATCAAATCTTGTGCCTCTTAGAGAAGGAAAATACAGATGGCAGGGCAAATATACCATTCTGATTTTTTTATTTTTATTTTTATTATGTGCTAAATTCTACCTTAAGGAACTAAACTGACATCTGAACAACTCCTAAGCACCAGATAGTATTTGCATTTAATGTGGCATGACATATTGGGAGCACATGACAGTGTGCAAGGAATTTCAACCCCTGAATCTCAAGCTCCAGACCCAGAAAAATAAGACAATGCTTTACACTGCACTGTGCTGCTGTAAATGAAGAACTAACTGCTTGTAGAAATCTCACTGAAGATTTAGGCTAACTCATTTATCCATGTCATGTATGAGGTTCTGAACCTTGGGGCACATACAAAAAAAAGAAGAAAAGAAAAAACAGAAAGACAGACAACTATTGAAATTATTGAGGATCAAGGGAGGAAATCATCTATATGCATGGCAGCAATAGTAACTACACTCCTCCTCAACTCTCTGCATTACAGCACATGAGAGGAGTCTATAGTGCATAGAACCACCCATGTATCCTGAGAGCGATTCTGATGTCTCAGAGAATTACAGTGCAGTGAAGAGAAATGACCTGGTATCTGTGATTCCTGAAATTCAAATCTCATTTACTGATGCTTGAATAAATAACTCCACTACATGTAAGGATCAGACAACCTCTTGCCTGTACTAGTGCACAGCTGATGTGAGCAGCAGAACTTGATTATGTGTCTCCTTTTATTAATTGACATACTTTTTTTCATGTCAACTTAATGTTGTGCTGGATTTCTTTGATTTTATTTTAAATGGGCATGCTAAAAGTATATTCAGTTGTGGATCATTTGTGTTTTCAATTTAAAATGTTCCATCCAGAAATGGAATAAGGTGTGCACTACCAGAGATTAAATAAGGCCATTTTCAAGTAGTGGGAAATTGCACTGAGACAGCGAGTCTGATTATCCTTTTGTATTAGAAGCTTAATGCAGCTCAAGGAAAATAACAAGAGATATGATAGCTGCAGAAATGAAAATATGTTCAGAGGAAACAATATGAAAGAGTATAGGGGGAAATACTGAAGGTGGTTAAACAAGGAGTAATGGTCTAGGGAAAAAAGGGGATATAAAAGTGAACGCTAGGAAAACTGTTCTAACATCTACACCAATTAGCAAGGTTATTAAGTGAGCTTAATGAAGCAGAGATGAAGAAGCTGTTAAAGCAAGGGAAGGTTGAGGTTTAGAGGACTAATGCAGTGCCTTAGACAGACACTGAAAAGGACACCAACACTCTCCTTCCTTTCTCTCCTACTAATCTCTCACCTCAAACAAGTAGAATTTCTCATCATCAATCTTAAATAAAAGGAGGGGAGAAAGTATTTACTTTTATCTACAGCTCATTTGGGTACTTTTGTCCTCACTTGAGGATATTTCATGAACACAAATTTCCAACATAACTTCAAAGTCGTATATCAGGAAAAACTCCAAAACAGTGGTTGGCACTGGCACAGACTGCCCAGGTGGTGGAATCACTGTCCCTGGAGGTGTCCAAGAAATGTGTAGATGTGGCTCTGAGGGACACGGTTTAGTGGGCAATATTGGCAGTAGGTGGTCAGTTGGGCTAAATGATTATAGGTATCTTTTCCAGTCTTAATGATTATATTGTTCTATGACTGAGAAGACTCCAGCACAAAATGAACAAGGGCTCTCAGCTGTAGTTTGATGTCCTACATCTGATAGCCACAGATGCTGTGTGCTGGGCCACCAGCACGTTCACAAAAAGTAAGTCTCAGCTTCACCCTGCACAGATGAGGACAGCATTTAAATTTGATTTCAATTTATGATTACAAGTGGTTGGCAACCCAACTCAAGGGAGTGGTCTGGAAATGCAGAGGTGTCAACAAATACACTAGATTTAAGCTAGCTTCTAACCCAGTGCTTTAAATGAACAGTAAATGAAGTTTCATCATCTTGCTCACCAGAAAAGGGACAATGAAGAGGAACAGACAACAAATTACCAAATAATTATATAAAAAAATTTCAAATCCATACTTAACATTATCAGTTCATATTCTCACTTCTCGAAATGATGTGTAACTGTCTGTTATTTTTTACAAGAAAATTTAAAAGAAAATTAATTAAAAATGAATAAATTACAGTACTTTAAGTAATAAAGAATAATATATTAGAGATATTTCTCTTCCAAGGGGTCTAAGACTTACTGAGACAACAAAGACATTTCCCTCGACACCACTAGACAGTTTCAGGGGTTTTAGATAGCAAGATAATAATGATACAACATCTTTAATCCACAGCTATTCCTGAAAAGCTTTCACAAAACCTGGAAGTGCTTTCCTAAATACAAAAGACAATTTTCCTGTGAGTATACAATTCTGTGCTAATTCATTTTTCAATTTCTCCATTTGAATTTCTCATTTCAAACTTTCTCAAACTCTTTTATTATTATCAACAAAGCTGGCAATGAGAAAAAAAAATTGTTTCTTTTGTTTAAATATTTGCTGCAGTTTGTGTAATTACTGTGCTTAGCAAGAGACACGAAGCACTATTGAATTTTCCGATCTATTTCTTTTGAAGAGTAAAACACTTTTGACTCCCCCTTAAGAAGCCTCCAGAGGAACGTAGTAATAAATGTTGTTAAAAAAAATAAGGAAATAAGAAGAAAAGTATGTAAATGTTAAAATGCAGCTGAGTTTTGAGCTTCTAGATTTTACGTATTATTTGCACAAGCAAGCCACTTTAAGGATCACTGTGTCTCAGCTGACCTAGATTGCTTGTTTCCAAGCCCACTTGTTTGGAAAACATGCACAGCAAACACAGCCCATATAAAAGCCTCTACTCTGCCATAAGGACTTTTGCAATTGAGGAACAAGAGGGATTGAAAATGTCTCCATTGCTTTCTCTTCCCTGCTGAAATCACAAATAGATGACAACAGTAATAAGATCAAAACTTCTGTTTAATTCAGAGCTTAATTAAGATGTAAATGAGTCTGTAGCAGCTTGTCCTTGTTCTGTCTATGACAATATGTAAGATTTTATCCTAGACTAAAGCTTTGGATCTCATGATAATTTCAACTGAATATGTATTCTCAATGTGGACATGCGATTTGAGCTAATCAGTATGACAAGCACATGGCAGCTATGGATCAGCCATCTAGTTGTACAGCTCTGTGCTTGAAATATTGACTTTTATGGCACCTTTTTCCCTGCATTGCTAATGCTAAGTACTGGTGACACTTGCCCTCATTTTGCTGAATTTCTCTGTTCATGGATCTGACACATCTTGGGAAAAAAAATTGTCAGCACAGAAGCAGAGAGCAGCCTGAATAGTGGCATGGCAGACACATATCCCAGCTGAAAAAGAGCCAGAGGTCAGCCTGCTTCCATGCTTTCACAGGGCTTCACAGCCTCACCTGTACAAAGGCTGCTGAGTTCTTTCTGGTCCGCTGATTTCAAACATATTTCAGAGATCCTTTGTACTTAGGCAAGTGAATGCACAAAATCAATTGGAAGCCTCTCTGACATGGGCTGTTTTCTAGCTCTGCTGAAATTCTTTCATTCTACTGGGAGCAGATTTAGACATGCAGGTTAAGAAGTTCAAGAGCGCCCAAATGGATTAAGCATTTACATCCCAGATACTTGCTATGAGTATTGAGGGTCTTATGCCTCCCTTGAAGGAGCTTGACTCATCTCTCACAACAGTGACAGTTCATCCATTTCATGCCATAACAGTTAATTCAACATAGTTTACAGAATAGACTGGGGGTTATCTTTGCATGCTGTGCTGAAAATCACATGGTACTTCAGCAGAATGCAGGAACACCAGAAGCACAAGGACTCTGCAGGCAGCCAAAGGGAAGGCAGAAGCAGCACTATTGCCTTTTCAAACTGTGTCCCAGTGTCCAATCCAGCAGCACTTGCACGGTCAACACAGAAAGATCTAATGACAAAACTAATAAAATACATCAGAGAGAGACCTAGAAGAAACCCTGCAGCCTAAAACTTTTAGTTATCCTGGTAAAACCTTGGGTGCACAGTGACAGGAGTCTGACTTTCCAGTTCATGCTGTTTCCAGCCAAGTTACAAGAGTACTGATGAAAAAAAGTTTAGCTGAATTACGCAGCTTCTACAGGAAAGGGCTCCATCAAGGTTGTGCTGTGCTGATAAGATGCCCTTCAGGACTTAATTCCCCATCCAATCTGGCCTTGATCATATTCACAGATGGGGCATCCACTGCTTCGGAGGGCAGCCTGTACCAGGGCCTCAACACCCTTGTCGTGAAAAATTTCTTCCTAATGTCTAATCTAAATCTACTGTCTTTTAGTTTAGAACTCCATGTCCTAAGGGGACAGAGAGACACCTTCATCTGAGTGAAGACACCTTCATCTGGCTAACTGGGCTGAAAGCTGTGCTCAGATAGTCCAGTTAAAGTGTTGCAGGAGAGCTCATTAACCTTTTCTAATCACTGTTTGGGTCCTGGACAGCCACTGGAGGTGATCAGGGCTGGCTCAGATGATGGCTTTCCTGCAGTGAGAGAGGCTGGAACAGAAGATGTCACATTCAGGAGGTGGGTGACAACAGCAGCGTCCAGTGCCAGACATCTCTTCAAGAGGATATTTGTCTCTTTTTTAAATCTTCTCTGCCAAGTAATCTGTTTGTACAGATTTCTGTATTACGTGCTTGAAATTCATATAATGGCATATAATTTTTGTAAAAATCTGTGAGCAGATGAAACTACCTGGCTTAAAGATTCCCACTTTGGACCCTAGGGATGGAGGTTAGCGTCTGAATAAGAAAAACAGAGTACAGACCTGTGATAAGTTTTAAAGAAAGATAACATACATTATTGAATTGGTGGTGCATTTTGTCTGAATATCAAAATTTCTGATGTGTCAATCTTTAAAAGAATTTTAAAGACATAAAGAGTACCTTATGCCAGCATCTTTCCTGATTCTGATCTACAAGTACAGACCAGATCTTCAAGGAACTGTAGTGTGAAGCCACATTCACTAATGCTTTTATTAAAATCTGTGTTAAAGTCTAATGTTGGAACATTCTGAGATGCATTTTCTTTTCTTTTCTTTTCTTCTCTTTTCTTCTCTTTTTTTTTTTTTTTTTTTTCAGAAATCACTGAAACTGAATGGGCTTACGGGAAATAGCCACAGCTTAAAATTTTCAACTATTTGAACATCTGAAGAAGTGCAGCTTCAATACTTCCTAATCGAAAATTAAATTGAAATCAAAGTGAAGGAGTTGATGCAGGGTAAGTAGGGATGGTTCAACACTTTTCAGCAAAATAGAATTCTCTCTCAGGATATGGAAAACAGAGAAAAAAGACAGGTATATGACAGAATGAGATGCAGGAGGAACAAGCCTGGTTGTTTGTTTTACTACCACTGATTGAATGTGATAAAAAGAGATAGTAAATGATGTTAGATGAAAGTTCCCCTCTTTCCCCATCTTCTCCTCCACAGGAAAAACCACATGGGTGCCCATTTCTCAGCAGTAACAATTCACCTGGCCCTGCAGGTCTTTGAGTACATGGTATGTTTTCACTACACATGTATCACCCACTCAGTTTGCCTGGGGATATTATCAGATGGTTACTGAAAGAGCATCAGTGGAAGAAGATATTTTACAAGCCTTGTGTTCTCCTCTCCCTTGTGCTTATTACCCCTCTGAATGGTTTAGGATCTCTCGCTCATCTCATATTTCTTGCAACAGCTCAAAGGCTCGACTGCTTGTGTTGTATACTCTTTACATGGATTTACACTGAAGTCATAAGTAGAAGTCAAAATCAATCCTCTAGGTCTGTTTTCTCCACTCCCCAGAAAAGAAGCTTCTTCTGCATTCTTGTAGGTTGGATTCATAACCACAGAGGTAAACTTGGTCAACACAGTGCCCTTGTAGTCCTTGTTATATATCTTCAAGAAGCTACATTAAAATTAAAGATCTGCATCTTCACTTAAGTTGTTCAGTCCTTTCTCACACTACACAACAGTATTCTGACTGCTTAATCTGTCATCAGTATTTCTTCTTTTTAATTCTCTTGTACTTTGTGATGTGTTTTGAATAGAAAGTGCCTCCTAAATACAAAATAGCTTGATTGATGTTCAGTGTAAAATTGTGTGCATGAAAAGGCCAGAGAGAAACAACTAGAGCCTTGACCTTCTATTGAGTTGCAAGGTGCCATCCTCAGTGCTGCTGTGTCTACCACATAGGGAGAATATACTGAGCATGACTCATTGAATCAGTTGCTCTGACATCCAAGATAGCACCACTAGAAGCTTTATTTTTGCTTCTAGTTTTACAAATATTTCTGCTTTAAAGTCCTGTTTCACTTCCAATTTTCTTTGCTAAGCACAGATTTAACTTGAATTTGAGTGTAAAAGCATCATGTAAGACTACGTTTTCTCTGGAAGTGTTATTTATTTTTCTTTATCATTCAAATAAATGTTTAGACAAAGATGATAAAGAAATCTATTTTAAGCAGTAGGAATTTTTTTTATTCAAGAGTAAAATTAACCTGCATTGTTGATCTAATGAGCCATCAGTCAAGTCACTCTTACTCAGAACCACTTAATGTAGGACATTTTGAATAGCTGATGATATTAAAGAGCAGATTCTCTCCTCAAACTTCAGCGTACAAGTTATAGTAGAACACAAAACTGCTGTCTAATGTCCTTCCACGTGGAGGCAAACACTTGCTTAGACATGTAATTACATCATATTATTATATCATTGACATAAAAAACCAAGAAGGCAAAATAAGTAATTCATGGGTAGCATGAGTATCATAGATTTGATGGGATGACTCAGTGTCCATTAATTCCCTTCTCCCTCTGCTGTTGCAGACAATTACATATCAAACAAACACCTAGTCTTATATAGCAAAAGGGATGCAGTGAATCCTGCACTCCCACTGACTCTTTTCTGGCATGACAGAAAAAAATTAGGTCACAGTCATACACTTCTGCTGAATTGTTCACACTGAAGAACAAATTGGTTCACAGCCATTACATCAACTGAGTACTTCTGGCACTCTGGCCCCTTTTTCTGGGTAGACCTTCTGCGTTTTAGTGCAGTTTTGTCCACACTTCAGCACCCCTCTGCACAGGCTTGTAGCACAGACTACTTGGAAAAAAAAAAAAACAAACAAAAAACAAAAAACTATGATGGTTTACTGGATTTTTGAATAACATAACTGCAAAATGATGTGAAGGCATATTCCACCGACCTGTGAGCAGCATCTGTGGCTGCAGTGCCACAAGGCTGTGCCACGTTTTGGACTGCTACAGGACCCAGTTTTAACTCGAATTGGAAGTCTTTGAAAACTCGTGGTAGTGGCAAAAGTCTCCTGAATGAAAACTAAAGTAAAAACAAAGGGTGGTAAAGAGTCTTGAGGAACAGAGAAAGAAATAAAAAGAAGAGAATAATTCAGCTTTTGACAGGTTTTCCATTGAATTATTTCTCTTTGTACCCCTGTGGAAGAAAAGTAAATGTACTTTAGCCGCATGGTTTCTTACATACTCAGTTCTAGGGTAGCAGCCGGATCCTGGTGAGGTTTATCCAGACAAACCATTCAGATACAGAGGAAAAAACATTCTCAAGCAACCCCTGTGGAATTTTAATTTCATTCTGTTGCTGTGTGAAGGATACCACTCCTTCGAGCATATTTTTCTTCATTAAAAAAAAAAAGAAAAAAAAGAAGAAAAAAAGAAAAACAAACAAGTCAACAAGACAAAGAATCAGAGACGGAGACAGAAACTTTCGTAAAATAACATTATATTCTCCAGAAATAGGAAACAAAATAAATCTCACTCCTAACTGCTGCTAAAACCCCTTCTATTTTTTTCTGCTGTTACTATTGAATAAGGTTATAAATGTAACGCAGAAGGTAGTTTAGAATTAAGCCTTAAAAAGACTTAAAATGGTATAAGAGAGAGTTAGCACAGTCAGACTAAAGATTCAGAGACAACCTGACAACATGTTGGATCCCAATTTATCTCCCTTCCCATCTTGCTTTTTAGGATAACTACACCACTTTGGACACTTCAGTCCCCCAGGCTGTGCACTGCATGCATCTCTCTGAGAGCCAAGAATAGAATTGGGATTCTTTATGATCAGCTCCTGCTGTGTACTAACAAGCAGCTATGAACGTATTGGGAAGGTGTGTGTATGTCAAGATCATCCCCAGCTGGATATAAAAAAGGAAATGAGCACCAAGACAAAATCATAACAAAGATATCTGCAGCAGTGACAGAATAGTTTGTTAAGTGTGTGGGATACATGATACATTGCATCCTAGAAAAAAGGAGGCTGAGGAGAGGCCTCAGGCAGGGATCTTTGCTCCCTGATGGAAGAGGTGGGAACCTTCCAATTCTGACTGTCATTAACGCTCAAGATTTTGCATTAGAATTGCACTTCCTTTTAACATCCTGCAAACAAATTCTCTGCAGAAATCTTGCTTCTAAAAGCATAAGAAAAAATACAGAACAGAAGAGGTCAATATATATTTATCATGGTTACTCGGTTATTTGACTTATTTCTGAGAACCAAATTGAAGTTGTAGTATACAGTATTGGGAAAAGTTTGTTAGTGTTTATGATTTGATTATAACTACACATTTTTAAAGAAAGAATACTGTTTATTTCTTAGGCATTATTTAATTAACCTATAATCTGTGTAATTTCTCCATCAGTCCAACACAATCCTTTTTAGTAGAATTACAGAAGAGATGTCTAGAATAGATTTAATCTGGGAAAGAAAGTCATGGATTATTTTTCACTGAACAGCTTTTATCATAGAGATTGTGAACATTATAGAAGTATCTGACCCCTAATTCTCCTTAAAGAGAGAAATATTGGCTCCTTGGAACATCATTATTTTCTCATACCTCTATAATGAAAAAGGCAAAAGACATCAGAAAAACCTGTACCTCTACCAGAGCAGAAATGTTCCTGCTGAATTTCAAGCCATTTCCTAGCATTCAAGAAACTGAAAGCGCACTTCACAACTCTGATATCCCCGTGACCTTGGTTGAGTATAAAGACTTGAATGTCAGACTTTCAACTGCGCAGTGTAAAAGCAAGCTGTTCAACAAACCATATGAGTCAGTGCCTCTGAACAGTGGTTCAAGAATCCGGACTTACCCTTCTCCTATTGAATGATTTATCAGAGTGGTAGAAAATATTGAGCTACCGCATAAGAAATGCCAGAGGACACTGGACCCAGGCGAGGTACATGCATAATTCATGGCAATGATCAACAATATTCATAGGCAATAGTAACTACTTACTTTTCCCACTTTTTTCAGTAGACATACAATTTATAAAAGGCAATTGTGCAGTCACTCATCTTTATTCATTAATTCTGAGTCACACAGTTTCTCAAACCCATCAGTAAAAAAATACGAGTGCAAAGTTGTGCTATGTATGTATTGGTTTCCAAGATCATATGTATCCTAACCTATGGGGAATAACTGGAAGACAGCAAACAATTGGAGGAATCTGGCAGTTCACCCAAGCACTCTGAACCTGTAAAACCCACTGTCTAACACCAAAAAGCAAAAGCAGATTTGTTTCTGCTTTCAGCTGTCAGGTTTGCAATACAAAAACAAAATCCATAACAGCGCCACTTAAAGAAGAAGCAAGTTCGAAATATCTAAGTGGTTTATTCCATGTAAGGACACCAAACATTAATGCTAGCCAAGGTCAGATATGTTACTTTTTTTTTTTTTTTTTGTCAGAATGGAGACATATGCCAAATTCAGGATAACGGGTAATAATACGTCAGATTTGAAGGTCTTCTGTTATTAACTTCTCTCTGTCATTATCTGTAAAGGGTAAGCTGGTTACCACTGTCATACTGACATCTGGGAAGTTTTCATACAGATGGACTTTGCCCACTGGTTAATCTGAAATACCCTTCATGTGAAGGAATAATGTACGTACACAGTTATTGAGTGTCAGCTGACATCAGGTAAATATTGTCCCTTGACCATATGAGAGTGTGTAAGTTATAGATGTAAACAAAGACATGTAATGCCATTATAGTTACTCTAGGATGCCTTATCTGACTTGCAGAAAGATTTGTGTTTCCTGTACATCCTGTGCCACATTAACCAGTCTTGTACTGTTGGACATCTGGAGGTATCTGAGAAACTACTAGACAGCCAAACACAGATATCTAAATTACTCTCCCTTCTTTTTTTTTTTTTTT
>VXAB01008921.1:152933-166213 GCA_013399175.1 Odontophorus gujanensis | reverse complement strand
TTTTTTTTTTTTTTTTAATTAATTCCATGGTTATAGAGTAATAGCAGCACCTCAAGGACATGGAGTACTGAAACACTGGATAAATGAAGAAAATGATGTGACTTAGATCACGTCATATGCAGCTCTTAGAGTACTATCACTGCACTTACAAAAAAAATTCACAAGTCATAAAAAAAAAAAAGGAAGACTGATGTTAAAGCTTCAATAATTCAACAAAATCCATTTTAATAAATAATAAACCATGCATCTCAATACCTAATCACCCAGCTGATTTTTTGTGACTCACTGTTTATTACTTTCTCAATAAATTCATTTGCGTGACTTAAAAAGCTAGATGCTTAAGAATAAAAAGGTTAATTGAAGGTTGGAGTAGGACACATTATTGAGTAGTTGACCTATTGCCTTGATGTTATGAATAGTCTAGAAGTAGTTCAACAGAGTTGCAGCTACTTTTCCCAAGCCTGAACTTGACCTGCAGTCTTTCTTTCGGAAGCGTTGTCAGTTCTTTATGTCTAACAGGGTTTGAGTAATTTTTTTTTCCCTTCTGAAGAATATGAATTATTAATGGCATGAAGAATACATTCAGGGAAGAAAAAGCCAGGGCATATCACAGCTTCACAAACCTGTTAGATTTTGGAAAAAAAAAAGGAGAACAAAAAAGTTAAACATCCATACCTGAGGTTGCTCGTTTGCATGCCAAAAAAAGATAGTGAAGGAACTACAAAGAAGCTTTGAAATGAGAGAATTATTAGAACAAGAGGAATTTTGAATTAATCAGGACAAGCTTGTATAAGCAGATTCAAGATGCCAGAGGGTTTGGAAACTTTTTTTTCTGAAAACCACTTCCTATCACAGACACTCCTTGTGAAAGGATAGGGAGGTGAGCTTACAGGGGCCAGTGGGGAGGAGGAAGTCCCATCTCTGATGTACTCTGAATTAATGCATAATCCAGGCAGGAGCTGAGTGTATAGAAATAGAACTATATACAAACAAAGCAGAACAAAACAACAACAACCAAAAAAAAAAAACCACCAAAGATTTTGCAGCTACTGTGGTAATGATGAGGGGCAGATTTTCACCAGGTATTATTTCTCAGACGTCCAACAGAGGTAATGCAAATCACATCAGCAGAGGATTTAGCCCTCCAGTTTGTGGCATATCTCCTCCTACTCATCTTCATCTTCTTTCATTTCTATGATAAACAGGACTTGAACTCTGTTGAGCCTCACGTTTCTGCATCTCATTGATGACTCATTAAGATTTTATCATTCTAGTGACATGTTACTGAGCCCAGTTTCCTTAGGGGGCAGGTCTGGTGATTACAGTAGTAACCAATGACTGCTTAATCACCCACTTCATTATATTCATATTAATAATAAATACCAGGAGGTAGACAGTTATAATTACATTGCTAGTTTAGAAGACCATAAAAGTTGGCTACACTGAAATACAAATTCAGTCTGAAATATTATGCGGATAGACGTGACTTGGAAGGTGCAGAGAAGGGTAAGAGAACATAAACATTGTTTTTTGAAAGTGAGTTATTGTCTTAGCAACTATAATGCTGTTTAATTAAGCAGAAGACAAATACTTCCTCAAGCAATGAGCAGCTTAGAAAAGATGAAGCAATTAGACACTCATGTCTGGTTGAGAAGCATCTTCCATCAGCATAAGAGGCCCAAAGGAGTCCTCCTGAGCAGCCTTACAGTGCTACCTTCTGGAGCAAGAGGTCATATGTCCACAGGTTTTCTATGTCCATAGAGTCCATGAAGTATGGCCCACATTTCTGGGTTGAATTCTAACATCTTGGATCAGAAAGGACTCTCAGCATTGTGCAAGCCTCACAACGCAGCAGTTCCCCAAAAGGACATCTCCTTTGGAGTCAAATGAACTGTGGTAATCATACTGAAGGCTTGATACATGATGATCCATCAAGAAGTGGCAAAACTGCTGAGTTGGATGTGTTCTGAAGTGCATTCAAAGATGGGAGATGGAGTTTACCGTATTTGCCTATTATAAGATTGGATATTACAAGATGGATGAACTGCCATCCAGAGGCACTTTTTGTCACAGAAGCATAGGATGTCTAACTTTTGAAACTGTGAGTTAAAAAAGATACTAAGTGAGAGCTTGTGCAGGAACATATTGGAGAGGGGATTCAGAAACAGCAAGAATATTTCACCCAGTGCAAGATAATTCTTCCATGCCTCATACCTGAAGATTTCTGAAAACTGCAGGTTTCCAAACATATCAAATTATTCAGAAAATCCAGAACAAGGATCTGTCCTGTCCCCATTAACTTTAAATTGAGCTTTGACAGTTTCTTGCCTTTATTTTGTTTCGAACAGACCAAGTTTTGTTGCAGAGGTTTATTTTTGCATAACTGTAAATGCTTTCTGCACAGTGCAGTTCAAGTAGATGTCAGAAGTAAATTGAAGGCTGAGTTGCATCCTGAATAGGACTGAGAAAAATCCAGCCTATGCTCACTAGGTGGATGCTCAGTATTTCTCATCCCATAACTTCTAAGCTATTCATCAATCCACTTAATTCATTACCTAGAGCTGCACATATTTATGAGTTATGTTAAAATTAAGACAGCTCTTACAATCAGAAACTGGAAGTGTTAGTTCAGGTTACTTCAGATAGGGAATTTACTACTCTCAAATACTAGCTATTTTGTAAAACAAGAGTTTCATAATTGTGCCAAGTCCTGTAGTCAGTGGATTGAGTAATCTATGAGTTTGGCCTGTAAGGAAACTGAGTGGAATGAATCCACTTAAGCTAACAATTACTGTCAATAATTTAGTGTACAGTTGTCTGAAGTGTCTCTGGGATTTCACTGCTGAATGTTGAGGTACTAGGCTAGTTTGACACCAGCAGGGTTGAAGAATAGTCTTGGCAATGCCAGCAGTCCCTAAATACTTAGGTCTCATAAGACATCTTATTATTCAATTCTCTTTGGTAAGCTATCCTTTCAAGTGTGTTCATCCAGGAGGAATCTCAGTGATATCTCAGTTTATAGAGTTTGCCAAGGTTATAATTTTTCCAAAGAGGAAACATTCTATTCAACTTTTAAACTTCAGTAGTTTCCTTTAAAATAAGAGAAGTTCATGAGAAGGAGAGATGTAGGCTCAGGTTAAATAAAGACTATTTCTAGGAAAAATAGGCATATAATTTCTGGAAGAGTCATATATATCTGCTCCTTGAAAGACTTTGCATTAAAACTGAAAACCACTGAAGAGTTTGGGGAAATCAAGACTGGGAAGAAAAGAAATGCTTTTATTGTTGTGCAGTCCTTAGGTAGGTAAAAGCACAGGAGATGGTTTTGAGCACTTTCCTTTATTTGTGTAACTCCTGCTTATGTGAAGAAAAGAACGACCAGCTCATTATCCAACAAAGATCTATAGGATATTGTAGGAACATTGAAACACAAGGCTTGATATTTATTACGGTGGAACTGACCTCAATATGCATATCAACAACCTGAAGGAAAAAAAAAACCACCAAGACCTATAATCTAGATATTTTAAATTTACATTACATATATAATAATAGATTTAAACTTGGCTAATATGCATTTTGATTAAATATACATTCCCATCTCACTACCATTGCTCCCTTTTCTACTTAGGGAAATAGGTAGCCTTTAGCGGGTAATATAATACTGGTTTCAGAAACTGAGTTACAATTAGGTAAAGCACTAAATTTGGATTCTCTATTCTTCCTAACCAATTCCAATTTCCTGCTGGTGGACTGGTTGCCCCCACCAGTTCAGGTTGCCCATCCCCATCCAACCTGGTCTTGAGCACCTCCAGGGATGGGACACCACGGCTTCTTTGGGCAGCCTGTGACAGGGCTTCGCCACCTTCTGAGTGAAAAATATACTTCTCATATTTAACCTAAATATCCTTTCTTTTATTTTAAAACAATTTCTTGATGTTCTATTACTCTCTGTGTAAAAATCTGGTCTTCCTCCTGGTTATAATCTCCTTTTAATTACTGGCAGGGTTCGCGCAGATCTTCGTGGAGTCTTTTCTTCTTCAGATTGACATTACTTCCCTCTGTCCCATCAGCTGCACCACTCAGCTTAGTGTCAGCAAACTTAACACACAATTCCACTATCTAGATCATTGATAAAGATGTTGAAGAACACTGGTCCCAAGATGGACCCGTGGGGGACATGAATCATCACTCCTCTACCTGGACTTATAACTGATGACCACAACCCTCTGGCTGTGACCATTCAACCAATTCCTTATCCATTTAATAGACTACTTTTCAAATCCATATCTTTCCAATTTAGATATAAGAATATGATGTGAAAAGAAAAAAGGAGAATATTTCATAAAGTGGTATTTTGAATAGGCAAAATAAAATTAATCCTAATCTTAATAAAGGTTACATCTTACCTTATACTCATCAATCTTCTTTCTGGTAACTTCTACTTTTAAAAAAATTTTTTTATTATTTTTTTGGCAGATGTTTGAACTTTTACAGTACCTATCTTCAAGTGCATCTGCCACAGACAAACTCAAAATAGGAACTTTAGGCAAAGTTACACAATTATAGTATTATTGAAGCTACTGCTAAAATGAGAGGCCTAAAGATCTCTGAAATATTATATGTTCTGTTTCCTTTGAGAAGATTTCCTGAGGAATGTAATTATTCTGGTACAGAATATTCTGCATTAAACTGATTAAAAAGATCATTTTGTAGGATACCATTTTATATAAAAACTCCTAAACAACACATAATCACAGGAAGTCCCAAATCAAGCAGACTTGTGTCACTTCAAGGTGGTACATCTATCTTATATTTTAAAATCATCTCGTAACTCCTAGAAAGTCCAGGCCTCCTGTCCATTACCACACAGATCTTTGGGCACTGAGTTACCATCGCATAACAGAAGAATCACTTGGATGAAACACCATACACAACTATAGCAGATAAACTTCTTTGCACTGCAGAAATAACGATAGGCTAGAAATCATTTGCTGATCAGATTTCAAGTTGTCATTATACAATTAGTTCAGGCTTCAAGTGTATCTTCCCTCATGTTTGCAGAAGCTGTAATTACTGCTTTTAGAGCAGTGCAAAACCAGAAGCTTTGGTGGTGAGTGACAGTATCCTATGTATACAGAATTCCCCTACTGTCAAATCCAAGTCTGCTCTTTTAGTGTCATCCATGCACTCATCACTGATAAACATAAATTTCTTTGCAGCTTAACGAGCATTTTTTTTTTTTCTGTAGTAGGGAATGAAGGTGAAGTGCTCAGAAATATTTTACTCCATAAGAAAAATTTAATTTTTTAGGTAGTTGCAGGGTATGCTGAGCATTTCATAGCATTAATGTTACAAGAGAGTGGGTTACCAGCTCAAGCTCAAGCAAAAGTCCCAAAAAGGCTCAAAAGTACTTCTCACCAAATTCCAAAGATTTTGGATACCTTTGAATATCCTTTGAAGTGCTAGAGTAAAGAGAGTTCACTTTTGAATTCCATGTAGATCATACTCATTTTGAACCTTTTACATATTCCAACTGTTACATTTTTCCGAGGTAAGGCAAACCTCAGTGTTGTAATTTGATCCTATTGACTCAGCTTAGAAAACATCAATGGAGTGACAAGAAGTGTAGAACCATTGGCAGGGAAAAAGGAAAGAAAAGCCCGCCACGTATATTCTAGAGGCATCAATTTGGCACTGTTGTTTCACTTGGTATGGCATACATTCCTTGAAACTGCTACTATCTGCTTTTCAGCTAGCATTCTGGATGTGAAATCTTCACTACAGACCGCTATGAGTATAATCGTATTTAACTTTTAAAAAGAGAGCCCTTCTGTATAGCTGTGCTTCAGCTGCATCACTTTAAAGTATTGCATTGTGTTCTACTGCATTTTCATTGCTATGCATAAATTGACAGCTGATTAAGAGGATCTAATGAATGGCTGACTTCAAAAACAGAGGTTTCACTCCTACTACATCTGTTGTCACTCCTAAAAAAGTTAACAGTTTTCTGGTGATATAATTCTTGAGGAGATGCATTTCTGGACTACTAGGAAAGCATCACTCATGGTGCAAGAGTGGCAGAACAGCCCATTTGGCTGTTGAACAGCATTTCAATGGCTCAATTTGTGACACTAAACATCATTCACTGAGGACAATAACTCTGCTGCATGGGAACAACAGTGGTGAAGACTTATTTTCTAGATAAACTTCATTCTGTGGCTTTGCAGCAACCATGACCTACATTCTGGTTTCCCTTGCATTTGATTTCTTCACTGTTTTCTGTACAAGTCTTTCATCCTTTTTTTTTTTATTTATTTTTTATTATACAGCATACACTTCTACCTCTATCTTATTACTGAGAAATGGAGAAGAGTTAGCTGTCAGAACTGGATCTTTCATTTTCAAATCTTTTTTATTTAAATACTTGAAGATACATACTTCTGACTTTTTTTTTTTTCATTGACAAATTGTTTGCAAATATCCCTGGCTAGATTAAGGTAAAATGATACACAGAGGTCCACACACAATCACCGATTTTAATGAGAAACTATATACTATAATTAACACCATCATAACTATTGTGAAAGATTTTTTTCCCTGTAACAAAATTAGTGGAAGCCTGCCATCTGACATCAGCAACTGCAATCATCTGTTCCAAGCTTCCCTGTAATATTTAATTTTTATGACCTACAAACAACACAGTAATTTGCAACAGCCTCTTCTGTGAGCAACTGGAGACTGAAGATTATATTAAGATACATGTTTCTGAACAGTCATTGATATAAAGTAGGGTTAAATATGCTAATATATGACAGAGATTCTGTACATTTTCCAGTGACTTTAGATGATATGGTATTTCCATGCTCAGTGCAAAGATGGATTTAAAAGGAGCTAGACGAGAGTAAATCTCTGATGTGTATCTGCTACATTAAAACTTCCAGTAAATTTAATTTACACTAGACTTTATCTTTTTTGGAGGTCTCATTTTAATCAGATGCTAAATATTCGTATTGGAGATAAGCATTGGGTTAACATTAAACAACAGAAGAATGCAAAAAAAAAAACCCCACCAAACAAAAAAGCAAAAAACAAAATCAACAAACAGACCCATAAAACTTGAGTCCACCAATGGTTAATTATTTTCCTTCATATTCCTTCATTTACGATTCTCAAAGAGTTTTGCAGATATAACTTCCTTCCTCCTTCTTTTTGCGTATTTGTATGGATGCTCACAATCCATAATAAATATACTGAGCATGAAAACATACTGATGATCAATTTGTGTGTATGTGTGCTCCAGAAAATTAATTTCAAGAAAAATTCAGCCACAGCCAGAAGTCTATGATCACTCAAGAAACCTAGGGTCATTGCAGATTAGGGCACCTAAACCTATTTAGTCCATCAGTTATTGCTTAGTACAGGAATCCTCTAAATCTAGTGTAATAAAACAGGATTTAGTTACCTTCTCTATAGCAGTTCAATCGATTTGCTGCAACTAATTGACTCAGATTACACAGTAAAATTTGGAAAGGCACTGTTTCTTCACACTTTCCTGTATGTTGCATTAATTGCCACTTCCTTTTTAAACACTGCAGAGTCAAGCCTTACAAAAGAACAAATCTCTGGCACTGCCTTTATCCTTACACATTTGTATAAAACATACCAAATGTGAGATTGTTCTGAGGCCTGGTTTGGATCAACCTGACCAGCAGTGGGAAGAATAGGAATTTGTCTAACGGTTTCAGAGAGAAAAGGGAAATGGACATTCAGAGATCTTCACTGTGCTGCTTTCTGCAAGCATTACTATGAACATTTACTGACCTCTGAATAATCAAAACAGGAGCTACAGATACCAGTGCACGCAAGCCTTCTTCTAGACATAAACCAGCTCTTGCAGTGTCATCTAAAGTACTGAATTTTCAAGGATATATTGGCATAAAAAGCAGCAAAGAATGATAAGAGTGGAAAAGAATATTTGAAATTTTATGTGTATTTTACATTCAATAGTAGAATTCTGCCCAAAGGAAGATCAAGTATAGTGATGGTTAGTTGCTATTGAAGTATCCTGATCTCAGTGATACACGCTAGCAGTGTAAGGGACACTTCAGTATCACACCGACTTCATCCATCTCAAGAGTGCCTCTTTTGACCTAGCTGTCTAGGCTCTCTCAAATCAATGAAGGGGATAGGCATCTCCAGAGGATGATTTGTCTAAAGACAGATGTTTATGAAAGGCTGGATTAATTATCTTCTCAATGAGCCTGTCTCTTTCCATTCACTCTATATAGTGAACAAAAAGATAAATTCAGAACCCTACTCTACAGAAGTGTAAGAAAAATCCACTCCCATTCCTTTTCCTTTTTCTCTCTACCTATTATTTTGTAGCGTATAGTAGGACTGTTCTCTATTGCTATATAAGAAATGCATTTTGAGACTTAGTCAATGTTTCATCTTTGTTTTGGTTGTTAATCAATCTCAACAGCTGTTTATTGCATTTTATAGCACAAGATAAACAAAACATGATCCTTTAATTGATCTTTTCATGATGTGATATTTTATATACTATCAAATTTGCTCAGAAAAATAATTATTACATGGTAAGAATTTGTTTCCTTTCAATTTTTATTAGAGCATTCTATCACCGAATGACATCAAATTTTTACTGTTGCACACATCTTTTTGCTTTCCAAACTTTCTTGACTATTACTGAAAATGAAAACAAAAACAAAAACAAAAACCACAACTATTGCTGAAAATGGGAGAAACAAGCTAGTCTGATAGCATTTTTGAATTGTATAATGCAGTGATTATTTTACAGTCATGAGAATTTGGTAGAACTAACAGATGTTTCAGTCTTTCTTGTCTTATATATTATTATCTGCATTGACTTTTTATTCCCAATGGAAATTAAAGCCCCTTAATAATTCCTATTTCAGATGTTTCCTACAACATTCCAGTTGAAGGCCTTGCTTGTCTTTGCATTAGTTTCTAGCAAACTCAGTATCATATCTTCAGTCAAGTCAAAACTTAATTCTAGAAATTTTACTGTTCTGGTTTGGAACAATTTTAATGTCTCCATACACAGTCCAGATTTTTTTGATTCTGTGTTTTCTAATAAATTTAAATCACCAAGAACTATCTTATTCTCACGATGCCTGTCAGCACACAGATGTCTGAAAGTGTTAAAGTGCAGATAGTTATCAATATGTGGCTTTTTTTTTTCAAGTCTGTAGAGAAAGAATTTGAGAGGATAAGATAATAAAGAAGTGACTGATGAACTGGTTAACTAGGCCAGTTTAGGGATAATCAACTGTATAGACATATTCATGGAAAGAACATGTTTTTCTGTCTCATACCTCGGAAGAGAAATGTCTGGGATAAAGCCATGGAGACCCATTAAAAAAGTTTTACTGTAGGAATAAGAAATGAATTTTGGGAGATTTGAAATTTTCATGTTCGATCTTAAGAAAACTAGATAAGTGAACTGAAGATGCTGCCATGATTGATAGTGGAGCATCATGGTAGACAGCATGCATATCTGAAATGAAGCCCAAATTAATATGTCAAGACTGTAGTCAGGCTCCTGGAGTGGTTAGTATAAGGAATACATTAAGTTTCAGCAGAGATTTGAAGTGATTTGTACACTGTTGTGTAGAGCTTGTGAAACAAAATGAAGGAACTCATGTTCATGGAGGTCTGGATTTTAAAGATAGAAGAGATTTCCTACCTTTTATTAGGATGGTAAACACTGTGCAAAAGTGTCACTTGAATCACGATTCTTTTTTACTTTTTATTCTTTTTTAATTTTTATTCTTTCTTACTTTTTATTCTTTTTTTTTTCTTTGCCAGAAAGACTTCAGATGTTACTGCAATTGCTGTTTGTTATTCTTGAAGGTAGCCAAGTGTTTCCCAGGAAATCACAAGAGAAATGCTCAGAGGAGCTATTGCTTTAGGCATAACTTTGAAAGGGAATGAGAGCATTATAATAGAGTTTTAGTTTCTGGATTTCTTTTCAGGTGATTCAGCTACTATGACAGATAGGAATGAACAAATAATGTCTGGAATAAAGGTGCCTGCTTTTGAAACTAGTTGAGCAATGAACTGGAAGAAGACTGGTTTCTCAGAAGCCAAGGGCATCTGACATTTTTCATGGTCAAAGGATTGTACTGTGTGGAACCTGCCCCTAATATGAAGAATAAACCATGTTGGAGGAGAGTTAATTCCTAAATGGATAGCCAATCTATCAAGAAACATGCTAGTAAATAAGTCACATATACAAAATGCAAAACAAGAAAAGAGTCATAAACACAGAAGAACATATCCTGGATATTAAAATCATCATAATAGAATCATCATAGAATGCCCTGGGTTGAAAAAGACCTCAGAGATCATCTAGTTTCAACCCACTGCGATGGACATGGTTGCCAACCACTAGACCAGGCTGCTCAGAGCCACATCCAGCCTGGCCTTGAATGCCTTCAAGGATGGGGCATCCACAACCTCTCTGGGCAACCTGTTCCAGTGCATCACCACCCCCTGAATGAAAAACTTCCTCAACATCCAAACTAAATCTCCCTTGTCTTAGTTTAAAACCACTACTCCTTGTCCTATAGCTATCAACTTGTATAAACAGCCATTCTCCTTCCTGTTTATGTGCTTCCTTCAAGTACTGGAAGGCCATAATAACGTCTCCCCAGAGAATTCTCCGAGCTAAACAAGCCCTGTTCCCTCAACCTTTCCTCATAGGAGCGGTGCTCCAGCTCTCTGATCATTTTAGTGGCCCTCCCCTGGCCTTGTTCCAAGAGCTCTGAGTCTTTCTGGTGCTGGGGGCCCCAGGCCTGGATGCAGTACTCCAGATGGGGTCTCACAAGAGCTGAGTAGAGGGGGACAATCACCTCCCTCTCCCTGCTGACCACCCCTTTTTTAGTACAGCCCAGGATATAGTTGTCCCTCTGGGCCGCAAGCATGCACTGGTGACTCATGTCCAGCTTCTCATCCCCCAGGACCCCCAAGTCCTTCTCCGCAGGGCTGCTCCCCAGAAGTTCGTTCCCCAGTCTGTATCAATATCTGAGATTGCCTCAGCCCAAGTGCAGCACCTTGCACTTGGCCTTGTTGAACGTTATTAGGTTCACACAGGCCCGTTTCTCCAGCCTGTCCAGGTCCCTCTAGTGGATCAACTGCACCGCTCAGCTTGGTGTTGTCTGCAAACTTGCTGAGGATGCACAAAAGAAAAATAAATGAAAAGAAAGCATGGAGGTAAGGAATGAATTTCTGGGACACAGAGCAGTCAGAAGATCCACTTGACATCTAAGACAAAAATGAAGACAAACCAGCAGTAAAGAAAAGAAGATCATGCACATTCCTATTAGCTGGGAGATCATCAGTTAGAAAGAGCTGGGGAAGAGGGGGAAGAGGCGTTAGTTGAGCTTAGGATGGCAGTGAATCAAGTTTTTTCATATAAAGAAAAGAGGCTATTTGTACAAGTCTGCAAAAAACTCCAGTACCCACTCCTTCATGTTCAGAGAAGACTAATTTAAACTGAAAGAAAATTAGAGGAGGCCCTCTGAACCGCTGAAAGAATGGGGGAAGAAGATGAGATTTTTTGCCAGACCCATAAGATGAAACTTCAAGAGACAATGCTTTTTTCCTTAAAAATGTTTCTGGTGAATGAACACCATGAGGAGGAATATCTATACAGTCTACAGAACAAAACTAGTGTGCAAATACATAAGTGTAATCTGGATACAAGCAAATGTAGGAAGATAATTACAGCATTATTTATGTTCTGTAACAGCTTTTCAATAGTAGTAGCAATGGAGACAAACACATGGAGGAATTTCAAATCCAGCAAACTGGTTGTTTCAGCAGGGTTTTGAGAAGTGGTTATCCTCAATAGGAGCATGCAGGACTGACTTGCTGACTTTAGACCATATTTTTGCTCCCATGTTCCTAATTGCTACACAATTGCATCAATTATGCTAGCATTTTGGGGTGTAGATTCCAGCTTTAGAATGTGAAGTTTTAGTTTACCACCTGTCCTAAAGGATTCTTATGTGGTTTTAAATGTCTTGAATTATACCTTTCTACACCTAAGGAATGCATAAAGATCATTCATTGTAATAAGTGGATTTGCTAGTACCAAGACCATGCAAACTGTAATCTCTACTGCTAAGTAAACATAAATTTGAATGCCATAATCAAATATATTCTAACAAAAATGAGAACAAATTCTGGGATGCAAGTTAGAAATTAAATAGCTCATCAGTAATCTTTTTATTCTTTTGTGTGGGTAAGTGCCTTCAACAAACATGGGCAATTGCCTGAACACACCTGAGGGATTATTTTGAAGCAAAGCATTCAGAGTCTTTGATAAACTAAAAAAAAAAAAAAAATCTATCCCAGTTGTTGGATGTTTCTAGTGCTTTTAGAAACTACCAAATTGATTTAACTTCTTAAATAGTGCATTTATTTTTTACCAGCGTAATTACCAGCACTTAAGTTATTAATGCTATTTTTGGCTGCTGAGCTGATACAAAATGTTAGTAAATCTAAACTGAAGAGCTGTATTTTTACAGCTGGTAAGAGCTATCAGGCATGCTGGTATAAGTCATTTCAGACAGCTCTGCTCTGTGATCACACATAGAGCCATTCTGAATATTTAACTAATTCATTTATCAAATACTAAGTTTCCAGAAGAAACTGAACAATTGTCTAGGTGCCTCTCCGGGTGTCTTGTCATTTTGTTTTCTATGCCAAATAAATTATTGCTCTCTTGTGACTATGAATTCATGAAAGCTCAGTGGAAACTTAATTATAATCTGTACTTAGGAGGCTAGTGTGTTACCTGTATATCTGATTTACAAGAGTTACATATAATATTGATTCTGGAGAATAAAGCATTTCCATATGAAGAAGATATCACTTTATTCAGTAGTATCACTATATTTCTGCTGTCCATCAGTGATGTTTTTTATTCAGGAAATATATATGCCACAGAAACATATTGCACTATCATTCCTTTATTATGAATCTATTTTATACCCCACCACAATTAATCTGCTTCTGCATAATGGAAGAACATCTACTTTTTTATTAATAAATCAGCATATTTCTTTGTTGCCAGTAAATGAGATTTTGAAGAGTGGTACTGTCTGCTGAAAACTCACAGAGAACTGCATTGCCTTCCAGTATTTAAGGGGAGATTCTAAACAGGAGGGAAAACAACTTTTTACAATGTATGTAGTGATAGAACAAGGAGGGGGGGGGGGGGGGGGGGG
>VXAB01008921.1:133450-152919 GCA_013399175.1 Odontophorus gujanensis | reverse complement strand
CTGGGGGGTGGATGGTTTTAAACTATTGGACAGGAGATTTAGATCAGATATCAGATATCACCACAGAGAGTGGTGAGGTGCCCTGAGAGGCTGTGGAGCTTTGGAAGAAGTGGGAGCTGTGATCCCACTCCCTGGGAGTGGACCATCTCCCTTATGTGAAAAGGCTGAGGGAGCGAGGGAGCTGGTTCTCTTTAGGCTGGAGGAGACTGAGGGGTGACCTCATTAATGTTTATAAATAAGGGTGAGCATCAGGAGGATGGAGCCAGGCTCTTCTCAGTGACATCCAATGATAGGACAAGGGGCAACAGGTGCAAGCTGGAGCATAGGAGAGTCCACATAAATATGAGAAAAAACTTTGTCGCGATAAGGGTAAGAGAACACTGGAACAGACTGCCTAGAGAGGTTGTGGGGTCTCCTTCTCTGGAGTCATTCAAAACCCATCTGGACATGTTCCTGTGTGACCTAATCTAGGTGTTCCTGCTCTGGCACAGGGTTGGACTAGATGATCTTTCAAGGTCCCTTCCAGTCTCTGACATCCTGTGATTCTGTGTTCAGGGCCAGGCTGGATGGGGTCCTGGGCAGGCTGATGTAGTGCCTCATCTAGTGGCTGACAACCCAGCCCACAGCTGGGGGTTGGAACTAAGTGATCTTTGATCCATTCTACAAATTCTATGATTCTATGATTCTATGCATGTTTGCTCAATACTGTCAGAAGTGGCTATGGGGAGCATACAGGTATAGTAACAGTTTTACTTTGGTTCTTATTATTGTTGTTTGCATAACTTTCTCTTATCATTAACAGAGCTTGAGGAAGGCCAACCCAGCATATTCCTTTTGCACCAGAATGTGCTTTCCAAGGGCAGGCAGGTGCATGCAGACCTTGCTCCAAGCAGGTATGTACCAGCAACCTCCCATCCAGGGCTGAGGGGTTGCCCCACCACAGTACCCAGTGGGAATGAAAAGACCTACTAAGGGACCAGGGCTATTATCTCAGAGTCTGAGTGCAGCAGGTGCCTATGGATGACTGCAGAACATGAGCAATAGAAGTGGGATTAGATTCCAGCTCCTTTCCCTGTTTCACAGGAGGGTGCTGTTATCTACTTTATATAAACAGGACTAATTCTCTACTCCATCACACCAGTGCTATCAAAGAATAATGTTATTAAAATAGATGAAATTACCTTGGAATAAAACGGGTTTCATGCACTGGAGAATCAGATCCACAGGAATGAAAGGGTTTTTTTGTGAAAGGGACATGTTCTGAGGCATAACAGATTAGTAAATGCAATTGATGTTCTTTCTTGTCACATATTATAATAGGTTCTTATTATTTGTGCTATTTTTAAACAAGCACAGAATTAGACTTGTAATTTTTTCCAATAAACTGAGAATCTCAGTGTGCAAGATGTATTATAAGCCTTTAATCCTTTGCATTACAGCCTGGCATATGCCAGACACCATACAAAACTGTTAGAACAGCATATTGTAACTGCTTGGCATTGCTTTTTGTTCCACAAATTTATGCTTTGTCTGCTACAGATTAAAAAAATTACTGTAGATTTCTACAGGCTATTAAAAGTAGATGGAGTGAAAAACAAAGTACTTCTAAAGGTTTCCTTCCACCTACCATATGTTGTTAGAAAATTGCTTACATATATAGGTAGCACATATTAGAGCTCTGCAAAGCTGCCAAATAAGCTTCAGGTAATTTTCCTGCACACACATAAAAAGTGCCAGATTTTGAAAAAAGGTGAATGTATCATACATGAATTTTTCATCTCCTAAGCCAGTGGGACTGCCTGAGTAGCCTCTAGCAAATATTGTCTGGGAAAGAGAAAGCAAGCATGTGTTCTTGCAGAGTAAGGCCTACATGAACAAATGAGAGAACCACATGGCAGAAAATGTGTTTCAATACAATATGTATGAAATTCAGTAGGCTCTGGCTGAGCTACTGGAAAACATGTGTGCTGTAGATTAGACTAATAACTGTGTTCAAATGACATCTTCAAAAGCACCAAAATATGATGCTTTAGTAAAAGATGATGAGTTTTAAGGTCATAGCTTACTGAGACGCTTATGAGAATTAAACCTTATGCTAGTTAGGACACTGGCTTCCAAGCTCAGCAGGAAGATGAGAAAAAACTTTTAGAGAATGAAAAATGTGGCACAATGGTTGATCTAATCTGTCTTTTCCTCTTTCCCTCTCTCTCTGTATTGCAAATATTGGTTGGATTTCTCCCTTCCCCAAGTTATCAACTGTTAATAATTCAATATGATGATTTTGGACATTTTATATTTAAAGTCTGCATACGATCTACTGATTAAATCACATTATTAATAGTTGGATGAATATCTTATTTAACAAATTACTTTCTTCTGCCACCACAAATTGTACTTTTGCAGCAAATGACTGAACATTTTAATAAGAATGAATGTAATTATTTTACAGTCTGTGCTCTTTACAGTCCGGTTTAGTTCATTTTCTTGTAAGAAGTCAGTGATTATTATTGGAAAAGAGGATTTTAAAGTTGCAGTTTGTGACTATAATTCACATAAAATGACCTTGCCTGGAAAATACGTAAGTCTTGTGAGGGGCTTCAGTAAAAACATTGAACCTAAAAAGACATAGTCACTGAGTATTTGCCACAAACCTCATGGTGATATTTTCTCTTACTAGTCTATCAATAAAGCCAAGATCAGAAAGAAGACCTGTGATAAGCCCAGAGAAGTAGACTTAATATTTCCTGAAGACATGTGTTGACTAGCAATTAGTGACTTTTATTTTGTAACTTTTTCTCAGCCTTGGCCTCAGATAGTCACTTGCCCTGCTGTAAGCTCAGAACGCATTCAGTCTTTGCCCACTGCAACTGCAAAGAGTGGGAATCAACTGAAATTAATTTCACCTCACATGTACCATGTGGCTGTATATTGATAGGTATCAGGGCTCAGGTAGCACATAATAAAACATTACATCAGGGGAACAATAGCTGACAGTTTTAGGTGTCAAAATCACAAAGAAAAGCAATGGGATGTAAGCACTTGTGACTTAAGCCCTGGGAAATCTCCCCCACCTGTGACCACAAAGGCTTTTTTGAAAATATAATTCAAATTCTAAAGTCAGATATTTTTGAAATAAAAGTTCTGGTCTGCTTTGATCACAGAACTATAGTCACAACATATGATCAGATAAGTATTTCCTGAGAAACAGAACTAATATCAGAACCCAATAGATAGATGCATGCTTTATTTAGAAATAGATCCAGTCAGAGCCTCCACAAATGAAACCGGGGTAGATTGTGGGTTGTCCACATCTTGCTTCACCATTGCAGAGACTTTAACAAGACTGGGGTTGGAGACGAGTGTGAGAGGGGGAACATCAGTGTTCTGTTTTTAAGTGGGAGCTCTATCTTAATGAAACAGAAATGTTCCCATTAGGTAAGTACACATATTTGCTTCTGTATGTGTATACATATGCGTGTATGTTTATACAGAACTATAATTCTGTTATGCAGCAATATTTGCCTGAAGTGGAAGCAGGTGAACATCCTCAGATCTGATCTGTCCACAGTTCTAATCCTGTTCAGTAAAAAGACTAAAGAAAAAAATATTTTCTAGAAAAAAATATAGTGATTTTAGGAAATAAAGTGTAAATAAGTTGAGTCCTGAACGACAATGAGAGCCTGGAGTGAGAAGCTACTTAAGAATAGCAGTCATGCTCACATGGCTGCTCAGTTCCAGCTCTCCATCTTCCCTCCCTCCTCCTACATATGATTTAGGCATACCTTAGCTTAATGTCCTAAAAATGATTTATGTATTTGATGTGACCTTCTGACAAAGCATTGCTGATCTCTGTGAATAAGCACAGATGAACTCTTGTGAAGGTGCTGAATCCATCGTCTGTTGCAGGAGGTTATGTTTTTAGTACTGATACAATTTTAGGTGTCAGCTCCCTAGATAATTCACAGAATCAAAGAACCATAGAATATCCTGGGTTGGAAGAAACCCTCAAGGATCACTGAGTCCAACTCCTAGCTCCACACTGGACCACTCCAAATCCCTGTGACCAGGAGCTTTGATCAAGTGCTTCTTGAACTCCAGCTGCTTGGGGCTGTGCCCACTGCCTTGGGGAGTCTTCAGTCACATCTGATGAAGAATCTTTTCCTAACACCCAACCTAACCCTCCCCTGATGTAGATTCAATCCATTAACTCAATTACCTTAAACAGGCTGCCTCACTCTCCATCAACTTGATTTCACCTCCTGTTTCTCTGAAATTGTTCTTAGGTTATGACCTTATTGAGTAAGTTTCAATCAGGAGTGAATTTTTATGACATCTTATAAAGCTGTGGAAATGAGTATTTTTAATGGGAAATGTGAAACATCTTTAATTGTAACTACACTGCTAGGAGCTGAAATAGTAAAAGAGCTTGTTCTGTTCTGTTTTGCATTGTATAAGCTATTAGACTTAGGAGGTGGAAGTACAGTTTAATTCCTCTCTCCCAGTACATTAAAGGTATATTTGTTTTTTGTTCGTTTTGCTGATGCTGTTTTACATTTCACCCTTTAGGATCCAATAAAAACAAAATAAAAAAGAAAAAGACAGGAGAAGAGAGAAATGAAACTGCTGTAGAAAATAACCTCAGAGAATAAGATAACTTAGTTTACAATCTAATAAAATATTTTTCATGAGTGTGGCAGGGTGGAAACAGCTCCATAATACCAAGTCTCAAAGCCGTTGTGTTGAGAGGAAATGAAAAAGTCTGCAAAGTCAGCAGCAGTGGTGTGAGGAGCCATGCTTTATATAGCTGAGCTATGCTTGGTGACTACAAACCATAATCAGCTGATAATTAGGAGATGAATGCACAGTAGCTACTATGTTTGATCTGCAAATCAATAAAAATTTACTAGGAGCTCCTGTGTTGACCTTTTATTAGTGTTTTTATTTATCTATTTATTTATTTTCATCTGAGTGCTCTTTTGAGAGCAGCAATTTGTACCCTACTCGGATCCAAGTCTGCCTAGCAACGCTGATTCATCCAGACAGTCCTAAAAGCCACAGATCACTTTCTCTGCCCTACAAAGTCTGTTTCACATTATCATGCACAGAATCATAGGGGTTGGAAAGGACCTCTAGGCGTGACTCTCAAGAAAGGAACTCTAGTCCACTTAAGTCATTTACTTCACAGCATTTTCTTGGGCAGAGCTGAATTCACCTAGGCAATATAATGATTTTTAATAAAAAAGAAGATGCTAAGAGATAACAATAGAAACAGTGAAAATTTCAGTCTGTTTAATCATTTTTGCATACTTTAGATTTCATACAAACACACAGAGCTTCCAAAGATGACTCCGTAGCTGTGTGTGCACCGCTTAAGCCAAAAGTCACTGGTGGGAGGAGCTGACATGCAGAATATACTTTGAATATATAATGAAGAGGGTGGTTAATTACAATGTTGGGTTTTCCTTTTTGTCCCTGACCTGTAGCGCAGACATAATCATTTCCATAAAATAGCTACATGAAGAGATGAGGGGAGACTGTCACTTTTATTCTATTTGAATTGAAATTCTATTCTAAGAAAAGGTAAAAGCAGCTTAATTCTTTGCCAAATATCTTAACTGTTAATCTCCTACTCTTGTAAGAGTCTCTGAGGCAACATACAGACACAGGTGAGGATACAAATTCCTGGTCAGGCACTGAGCAATCTAAATATAAAAATCTTTATCCTTAGAGAACAAGAATCTTCTCAGGGGAAAATAATAGGGATTAGAAGAATTTGATTTTCAGTGGCTGATTTTTATTTTATTTTATCCTTAGGTTTACTGCAGACAGTGGAGATTTAATCAAAAGAGTAAAGAAAGCTCCGTGATGGTTACAGAATTGCATCTCTTTCAGAAGTTCTGTTAGTCACTGAAATAATTTCTAAATACATTAAGCTCAGCTGCTTTCCTGATGTTTATTCACTTCTAGACACATGGGAACGCCTTTGCAAAGACCAAGATAATATGACCTTCACCACTGTGTAGAAGAATTAAATCATAGGATTGCATTCTGTACACAAGTCTTCCAGGTTTGTGTTTCCTGCAAAATCATTCATATCATCGGACTATTGTAGGAGCTGGTCTTACTACAATGCCATTAGTCATCCTGCTGCTACTTGAGTGACCCTGATGAAATCAATCCTTAGCCCTGTAGATGGTTTCCCATATCTGGACATCTTAGAACAGAAAACGAATGATCTCAATGCCAAGACAACTTTGAGGTGCATCCTTCATGAGAGAGGGACAACACCATAGGACCTTGAGCTTTCTGGGACAATCCAGTTGCTTGTTTTCAGTACATTCTTGATTGTTCTCAGCTTGATGAGATTCATGTTCAGAAAATTGTCTTCTTAAGCTGAGTTTGAAGAAAATTACTGCCATATGCATCTTTCCAGACAGTTTTCATTTGTATCAAGGAAGATAAAGCCTAGAAAACTGAAGTCTCCATGAGGAAACTGAGCACACTCTGCTTTCCAGGTGATTCCAAAGCTTGTTATTTTGCAGGTCATATTTGTTATGCTGTTTGTTACAGGTCATACCATTACAAGAAAGCAAACTGTGTAGCACAGAAGTTCAGAGCAGGGAACAAACTGTGACCCACTTTTCACCAACAGTGCAGACTCATAGCGAGTATTGATTATCTGAGGTTATCATTTACCTTTTTCTTTGTTCCTTTCCAAGTCATTTTTTTTCTGTTAATCACAGCTATCAGATCTTTCTCCCTTCTTCAGTGTCCTTGATAATTATAGCAAGATGAACAAGTGCATGTGTGCCTCTCCTCACACCTCTTAGGGGGCTGAGCTTGGCTTCTACCTGGCAGCTGCAAGAGCCTTGAAGAAAAGGCTCAAGGGCACCCAGCTGAGCAGATGTGAAGCAGCAACTGGGGAGGGCTGTTCCCAGCAGTTCTTCCAGCTGCAATCATTAGCCATTAGCAATCAGCAGTGACACAGCTCCATCACTGTGGTGGATCCCACTGCATGCCTTCTGCTCCCTTCCCAGGAATGGTTCCTTACATTCCACTGGTCAGCCTTGTTCTTCTACTTTATTAATTACTTAACTGCGAGTCCTTCTGCAATCCCACTCTAAGAGTAATGGTCCGTAAGAAGTGTCATTAGTCTCCTGCATGGGCTGCCTGTACTGCCAGATCCCTCAGAGGGAAGAAACCAACTGTTACCTAAATGCTGCTCTTCCTTCCTCTCTGGTGAGCAATGACAGGGTGACTGAGTGTGGAGAAAAGAGAACTGGCTCCAACCCTTCATAGGACAGCTTTTGTCAGACTCAAGCATACAGGGAGGCAGTAAACTGCAATAGTATGATGTCTACTTAAGTGCACCAAGTCTATGTCCTTCCCTTTCTATTTTCCTCTTTAATATCCTGAGAAGCACATGAAAGCCCCATTCAGAACTGAAGCTGATATCCCAGGTGTCGTATGAAGCTACTCTAAGTCGCTATGCCTTGATTATAACACTGATCCTACAGTGATTCAGACATAGTGTGGCTTTCAGCAAGTGGTGAATCTGTTGTGAGTGAATCCATTGTACTCTGCATCAGCTAAATTTGTTTCATGTTTCTCTGCAAGACTGTTAACAAAGCTCGTTAAAGACAAAGTTTGTTAAAGATGATAAAGGGAGAGGAACACCTCCCTTATTAGGAAAGTCTGAGAGATCTGGGTCTCTTCAGCCTTGGAAGAACACTCAGAGGGGATCTGATCCACGTCTATAAATATCTAAGGAGCAGAGGGATGAGGCTGGGCTCTTTTCAGCAGTATGTGGCAATAGGAAGAGGGGAAATAGCCACAAACTGAAGCATAGGAAGTTCTGCACAAATGTGTGTGGAAACTTCTTCACAGTGCAGTGACGGAGCACTGGCACAGGCTGCACAGAGAGGTGGTGGAGTCTCCTTCTCTGGAGACATTCAAGACTCACCTGGATGGTCCCGTCCAACCCCTACAATTCTGTGATTCTGTGAAATATGGATTCAGGGTGAATGGCAGGTACACTAGCACTGATAACTGTGCCCTTTTAGTTCCATTTCAAAAGTCTACCATGAGAATTACATCTGCTTAGCTCAGAAGCTTTGTTTCTGACATGGCCATGAGTACAAAATTATATATGTAAATAAGACACACACACACACACAGTTCTACAGGTGTGAAAATAGAGAAAAAAAACACCACATCGGAAGTCATTTTTTTTCAATTCATATGTCCACACTGAAGCTTCTGATTTTCCATTTTAATTATTTTAACTTTGCAGGTATCTGTTCACACACATTCAAGAGTGTCATTATCCAAAACTGAAAATGGCAGTGACTAGCTACACAGTCCTGGAGGTGATGATTGGAAGTTATATTCATGGTATTATGTGAAGTAACTACAATAAAACAGTCAATACACTGTACTCTAATAGCCTTCTTACCACACTACTAAATCCTACAACAGAAACTTCCTTGCATTTCTGCTGAGACCTAATGCAGCATGAAGATCGAATTATCTCATGTCCATTTATAGATAACTGTTCAGGTCATAGTAGGGGGGTAAGCAAAAATTACACTGTGATTTTCTTGGAAATAAACAAACATAAAGGTTTTCTTTAGCACAAATGTCCATGGTATGAAGACGTCCCCCTTCTTCCTTCACCCTGAAGCAAACAGAGCCATACACAGACATAGACACTTGTACCCATATCCACAACAGCGCACACACACGGAGCCAGGAACTCTGACAAAGCCATAAATGCATGAAGCTGAGCATTTACATGAAGCACAAATATGCTCAGATCCATGTGTGCATGGACACAGAAGGGTGCAGTGCTGCAGCCAGGCATGCACACACACTCAACTGTATGCACAGCAAAGCATGAAATAAAAGGAAGGCAGGATTCACTCCAAGATTTACAATGAACTGCTCACTCTCTTCAGCCAGCTAGAAATTCACGTTATGTGCTGGATACAATTGATACTAAGTAATTTTTTTATTAATTGAGGTCAAGCTGGATGTAGGGAAATGGCAAGTATCCTAAGTTCACACAGAAGATACAGGGAGTGATGAAAGGATGAAATTTTGCACTCATTAATTTCAAGAAGAATTTAATCCATGTCATCATTTAGTTTACTATTTCCCTATGGGAAATCATGAGAATAGATTACTGCAGGGCTGGGTCCTATGCCTAAATATTCTCCATTGATCTCTTCCCACTCTCCATTTCCTAAAAACATAATCACACTGACATAGCTCCTGCAAGAGGAGCTAAGAGTAGAGGAATATATTAAAAGCACTGCCTCTGCCACACAGCATTTCCCTTACTGATCTTGATTTTCGACAAGTGCCAGCCTCCAGCCATTCTTTGTTTATTAGCCAGTGACTTGAAGTCAAATAGGACTCTTTGAAATACTTCACAGTGAATCTTTCTACTGATGGACAGATCCTTCATGATAAATCTGTTCCATCATATTGCCGACGGTAATACGGAATACATAATTATTAATGCATAATTCCCCTATCTGCCTATCTAGATGCAATATAATTGGGTGAATAATTTATAGAAAATGCTTTATAATTTGTGCCCGATTTCTATTAGAATATTACCCACAAATACATTAAAATTCACTGAGGTGAATTCTTATTTCAGAATGACTTACTATAATTACAAAAACCTGATACGAAGTCTATTAACTCAGTAAAAAGAATTTCATTGAATTCTATGAACTCTGGATTAGATCTATAATTATTAGTCTGTAGATAAATCAGAAGAAGTTCAATATAAGTACTCACGGTCATAATTTTCTTTCTAATTCTTTTGATTGGAAATCTTTCATTGCTCTGATTAGATAAGTACCTAGGGAAAGAGATATGCTGTGGATGCTCAATCTTAAATTTAACTTTTCATGACTCAATTGCTTTTAAAGATCCTATCAGGCAATTATCAATCTCTTTAGGAATCTAAATATCTCTCTTACTTAATTCTTAAGATACCCCTCTGCCCTATCACACATTATATGTGACCTGCAATGTCAGCTTTCACAGGTTCCCATCTAACATCTTCAACACTATACTGTCTTTTCCTCCTATACTAAGGCACTAACTGTTGTGTAATGAAAGACTCAGAAATATGAGAAAAATAAATAGACATTCGTTGTTGAAACTCTGAGATACGATGATTTTTAGCCCAATACCAATTTAGCCCAATGCCAGAGCAAAATGACTATCCAAACAGATCATTAATCACTGACAGTACACTTCATCACCAGCTGTAACAACCAAAGCACTCATCTTGCCAATACAGATTTCTTGTTTCCAAACCAACAAACAACACTAATAGTAATATATATATATTTATACATATAATTTTTTTGTTTCTTTGTCTGGTTTCTTACCTAGACTGGGTTTTGCATTGTCTCACTCTAGTTATTGGAGGGAGAGGAGATTCTTTGATGTACGTATACCCAATGGCGAGATTAAGACACAATGGGTCAAATGTTTGCCCATCAAGTTTATTACAAATCCAAGTTGCTTAGACAGATAGGGAAGGGAGACAGGCAATAGAAAAGAGATAGGAAATAAAAGCAAGGAGTCTTTGTAGAAAGCAAGAGAGATAAACAACAACAGGGATCCAGCAGTGTTCCTTCCTTGGTCTGAGGAACTATTCCAGTCACTGCAGGGGAATGGGAGAAAGCAAGGAAACTTTGCAGCAAGCAGACCTCAGGGGGTTCTTTCCTAAGAGGTTTTTTTCTCTTAGGGAATTCCTCCCAAGCACTTTGTTTAGTGGGGGCCTTTTATCCCCTGCTTCTCAATTTCTTTTTTTCATCTTCTTTTCTCTCTGTTAGAATGACACACCTGACCCTCCTGATAAGCCAGCAAGGAGTGGTGCCTCAGTTCCCCCTGCACAACCATTCACAGAATTGTAGGGGTTGGAAGGGACCTCTAAGAGATCATTGAGTCCAACCCCCCTGCCAAAGCAGCTCCCTAGACCAGGTTGCACAGGTAGGCATCCAGGTGGGTCTTGAATGTCTCCAGAGGAGACTCCACCACCTCTCTGTGCAGTCTGTGCCAGTGCTCCATCACTGTACTGTGAAGAAGTTCCCACACACATTTGTGTAGAACTTCCTATGCTCCAGTTTGTGGCTATTTCCCCTCATCCTACTGCCACATACTGCTGAGAAGAGTTCAGCATCATACCTTTGCCTCCAACTCCTTAGATATTTAGACGTGGATCAGACCCCCTCTGAGTGTTCTTTTTTCAAGGCTGAACAGACCCAGGTCTTTCAGTCTTTCCTTATAAGAGAAGTGCTCCAGGCCCTTTCTCATCTTTGTGGCTCTCCACTGGACTCCTTCCTGGAGATCTCTATCTTTTTTTGTACCAGGGAGCCCAGAACTGGACACAGTTTTCCAGGTAAGGCCTCACCAGGGCAGGGTAGAACAAAAGAGTAGTGCGAGCAATGCAGAGTGCAAAACGCATTATTCCCTTTTGCAGCAGTCAGTTCCTTCAAGCCGCACACCCCCAAAAAAGACTGCTTGTTCAGCTTCTGCTTATCTTTACAGTCATTAGCAGAAGTACTGAGGCACAGTGACACTCACCACTTTCCTTCTAGGTAATTCACAGTTGTCAATTAGAGCCTTATTGCCAAAAAGGCAACAAATCAAGCTTTGAGTCAAGGAAGAAAAAAACAAAATGCTCCAGATGCCGTCTTTCACACTACCAGCCCTTTTCACGCTCAGCCCTTTCCTTCTGTGCCCTCTATCCTGCCCTCTCACCTCTTCTTCTGCTCACTGTCCTGCCCTCCTCTGGCCTGGGCTGGCAGAGAGGCACAGCTCTTTCTATGGTCTCCCTATGCTGGCCATATTGCCAATGCCTGTGTGACAAAGGGAACTGCCAACATTCTGCCTGCTGTGACATGCCCATGGCATACCCAAGGCAGTTGCCAGCAGCTGATGCCCAAAAGTACAGCCAGGCTGGTATTATTTTGATTACATATCTTTGCAGTTATCTGGTTTCAAAGAATGTCTTTGTTTGCTTTTTTTCCTCTGCAGTAGAGAATACATTATTAAAGTAATGATCTAATGGTTTAAACGACATTTTTTTATGCTTAATGGAGACTCATTAAGCATTCATTCATTAGACAATACTTCTTGTGATAAATATACCATAAACTCACTATAATGCATGTCAACTGCTATAATTAGCTGGAAGGCACATATGCTAGCATCATGTCCATTGTATCCTCTTGAACAGTTATGCCTAATATATTGCTGTCCTGTTATTTTAGTTATGGAAAGCTATGATTTGTAATCTCTGCAAGTGATTTGATTCGGTTTCTAACCCAGGTACTTGGCATATGTTAAAGAAGTTGTTCTGATTTTCCTTAATGGGATTTACCAACATATTTCTTTATTAGAAAGCCAGGCCTTCAAATGAGCTGGGAACAGCTGGGAAAAAAGATTTTTTTTTTTTTTTTCAAAGTGTATCTTGGAACCTGCTGAAATTGGAATCATAGAATCATTGAATATATCCCATGTTGGAAGGTACCCACAAGGATCTTTGAGTACAACTCCTGGTTCCACACTGAACAACACATAAATCAGACCAAACTCTTCCTCAGCTTTGGCAACTTGGGGCTGTCCCCACTGCTCTGGGCATCCTGTTCCATGCCCACTGCCCTCTAGGGCAGAACCTTTCCCTAATCCCATCTGGCCCTACCCTGATGCAGCTCCATGCTGTTCCCTTGGGCAAATAATTATCCTTTGTAAAATGAAGTATTTCTGACCATTACACAAAGATGCTCTGTAGAGAAATACAGGCCTAGTATGACAATGGAGGTCTTGAGAAGTGGAAAGAGGCTGCAGTACAGAGGGGAGCAGGCACTGGATAAGTAAATGAGGCACATGCTGGTAACGTGAACACAACATGGAAATGGCCACTAAAGAAATGCAGTCCTGGAGTTGGAAAAAAAAAAAAGCACCAGGGATAACAGAAAATACTATCTAATGCATATAAAATGCATCAGGTATAGTAAATTCAGGCGTTATGTGGAACTGCAGACAAAGGTAAGAACTGAGTGTAACAGTATGTTAATGAGAACACCTCAAAGTGTATCCTAGCGTGAGCAAGAGGAAACATAGACAAGAAACATGAACACCATATTCCTTCTGATGAAGGACTCCACGTGCCAGTAATTCACCATAGGATCCCTGCTTCATCCCAGGAATGAAACTACTGACTCCAGGAAAGTAGAAAGAGGAGCATAACAAGAGGAAAAAATGGGAATATTCAGAAGGAGTTTGTGTAACAGTTCAAATTTTATTAGTATAATTTATTATTGAAATATTTTCTGCATAATGTATTCTTTCTGTCATAATTAGATCTGAACAAATAATATCATTTGGATTAGACTATTAAGATTTCAGTTATTCTAGCAGCAAATTCTTGTCTTATAATGTTTCCTTTTATGTTTGGACATAACCAGGACGTTATCACCAGAAATGTCAGTGGTCTCTCAGTGCCTTGGTTGTCTTACATCACATCTCACAGAACATACCATCTTCTTGGGAAGTGCCAACTTCCATACACAGAGCTATTCATACCTTATAAATCAGTTATCTTACAACCAAAGAATGTGTAAATGGCAGAGAAACAGTCAAGGGCTAAATCAGTATTTGTTTAGCATTCATCATGACAGCAAGGTGCTTATTGCTCTCAGACATCATATCATTATGTAACTGTAACTGTTCACCGGGGTATAAGTCTCAATACTGAAGTCATGCATTATCAAAATCAATCATGTAACTGAGAAGAAGATTGACCTCATTTTAGTGAGTGTCACACAGAGTCTGTCCACATAAATGGTGGTTATTTCTTTGTGAAAGCTGTAATATGCTTCTGATGTTGTGGCAGCTTGAAGTTGGATCTCGTCCTTTATGCTTAATTTCCAAATCACCTATCATGTTGTGGTGGGTTACAAGTTGCTGGCTATCAGGTGCCCACCAAGCTCTTTTCTCACTTCCTTTCTGTAACATGTCAAGAGAGAAAATATTGTTAAAAAAACTTACAGGTTGAGATAAGGACAGGGAGATCACACACTAATTACTGTCAGAGGAGAAATACTTTCACCTTGGAGGGTAGTTTCAGTTATTGCCAATTGACAACAAAGGAGGACAGTGAGAACTAAAAAACAAAACTAAACAAAAAAGCAATCTTTCTAACTCCTCTGATTTGACTGGCACAGGGAAGTGGGAAAAGAGAGATCAGATCAGTCCATAACACTTTTTTACTGCCACTCTTTCCACACCAGTCTCTTCTTCTCTGGAGTGGGATTTCTCCCATGGAATGCAATCCTTACCATGGGTAACCTACTAACCCCTTGCTACCAAAACCTTTCCATACAAACCCAATGCATATACACGTTGACCAGCTCACACTGGCTAAAGCATGGTGTTAAGCACCTAGCTCCTCCCAGAAGAGGAGGGACAATTCAAGACACTCCTGACTGTTCACCCTAATTGTAGGCACAATTAACTGGAGCCAAGTGAAGCTGAGAAGTTAAATCACTGATTGGACACAGCATGGGTATAAACTGGGTTTGATATATACCATATCAAGAGGTAGATCCTCTTGTTTTGACTCACCTTTGCTTTGTTCTTAGCTCCAAATGGCCTCCAGCACTATGTCTGTCCTAATGGCTCATTTTCCCCTCTCATACAGCCTCCTGCTCAGAAGCTCTTGTAAGGCATTGCAACTTTCACAGCCTCTGATCTCTACTAGAAGAGCCTGGTAGACAGGGTCATGGGGCTGCTATTCATCACACGTGGTTTTCTTCAGCTCATGAACAGGGGAGTAATGCTTCTGGGATCAAAGGGCTCAGAGTTTTGTCCCTTCCATCCCTGTGCTGCTCCCAGTGTCTCAAAATTAATACATCTGGCCATCTGGAAACTCCAGAGGAATTATGCTGTCTTAATTTGCATAACATTTATTTCTTAGTGCCTAGGGTACAGATTTGCAGAGATATATATGAAGGGTCAAATTGCTGAGTAACAGGGATGAATTTGTTCTAATGCTACTTGAAACTGTTTGAAGTTCTGGCAACCAAAGTTCAGACAGGAAAAGCATAATGCTATAGAATTAATCAAAATTAATCTGGATTTCTTTCTTCTAAGTTAAAACATTTTTAACTTAGTTGTGTCCTTGGCTTTATTTAGCTGCTGTTAGGGAATATACATGAGCTACTTCCACAATTAGCTGAGCAGGTACCTCAGTCTTAGTAGGGTGAGGAAACAGATTTCACAAGCAGATGGTTTTCATCTGTTCTGTGAAAACAGGACTTCTTAATGGTTGGATTTTTCTCCTCCTTCTAGCTCTTAAAATGTATAGCAGGCACTTTTACTGACACAGAAGGCAATGATCAATTTCACCTTTTCTGGATGCTTTCTCACTGGAGTCTGGAAGCATTTTTCAAGGGGCAAATTAATTTCCACCTCAGCCCTGGTCATCCTCACTGTTTGCTGCATTCCACTGTCTACCTACATCTCCTGCACCTACCTCTTATCCATCCACTAGCTGTAAACTTAATCGATCCCAACTGCTGAAACAAATTAATGTATTGTAACAAAGTTTTGTGTTGTCCTAAAATGCTCCCCATAACTCCACCTTGCACAATCTTTCCAAGATCTGATTCTTTAACTGTCTGTCACAGCATTTAATCTAAACTGAGAATATCTGCTAATATCCACAGCGTACACCTCCTCAGATTAATTACATAACTGAAGCTTTTTTGTCCCCAGTTTTTTTCATCTTTTTTGTTCATGATTTTATTGTTTTTATTATTATTATTATTATATCTTGTTTTGTTTTGTTTTGTTTTGTTTGTATTAAACTTAGCCAACTTCTTGTGACTGATTTTCAAAGTGTCTCTTTTGGGAATAACATACTGATATATTCTGAGAATCAATAGACGACAATTAAACAGAAAAGAAACCAGGCACTTCAGTCATGTAAGTCTGCTGCTACCAAATCTTTCTGTTCAACTTATGTATCTCACGTCTAAGGCCAGAAAACAGGCTTCTCTCTTTATTTCCCTGCCTGCCATTTCAGAGATGGATTATAGCATGCATGGAGCCTGTTATTTATATAAAGTTATATGATATATGAAGGACTTAAAAAAAAAAAGACTCAAGTGAAATAATTAAACATGCACCAATTAAGACTAATGCTGAATCCAAACCAATATCCCAAAAGCAAGGAGTTTTCTAAAAACTGAGATAAACTGCTCTCTATAAAGTAACCTTAAGTAAAATAAAATCCAATATAATCCTCTTATTAAATAATATTTGACAGTTCAGTCATGCATTTCTGCTGGAAGATGAGACCTGCTTATTTTAATCTCTCTGTAAGAGAATCAGCATGAAGTTGATCTTCGTATAGAATTAGGCTGATTTAGCATTTTTAAACAGGTATCTCCTTAATCAGTGTTTGAAACAGGTGTTTGTATGTTTGTTTCCAGCCTATCTAGACTTACAGATCACAGGAGGACAAGTTCCTCCCCTGTATAGACTTGTGCCTGATTCATAGGTTCTTAGTCTCTAGACAGTTGTACTCTTTTATATGTTTTTGGTATCAATCACATAATGTCTATTGCTGTGAATCTCTAGAGATGAAGAAAAGGCTGCTACATGTTGAGTAGCTAGAGAGAAATGTCGAACTTTCCTCATAAAGGAATCACAGGAGTCTTACTCTACTTCTGCAAGAGTATTCATTCAATCTTAATATAATGGTGGCAATGGAACTTAAATGCTATTTAACTGCTGTTTCATACATCAAGGAACTGATATAGAGTGAAGAGATGGTAGGAAATGAAGGAGACAAGAGTAAAGCTCTGAAGACACAGGTGTAAAAAATTATACAGAGAAAGACCAGTTGTATCTCATTACACATTTTCTTTCAGTAGAAGTTTATTCACTGGGATATATGCTTTAATTCTTTGTCTTAGTAGAAGCCAGTGACTAGTTGTCTTGTAAGCTACAGTTAGCTGTTGAAGGAACTTCAGTGCTTCTCAGCAAGGCCTCCCAGTCTCTGTAGCCATACAGAATTGAGTGCTCTAGAAGAGATTCCTTAGCATCTTAGAGCAGATTTACATTGCCAGTTCTGAACAGCAGGTGCAAGATACTTCGTGTCTTCATGCACACACTGGTTTTGTGCTCCCTCCACAATAGTTCTCAAACCAGAAGACATTCCTTGTCAGATTGAGAAGGAAAGTAGTAGGAGCAAAGCTGCTTTAATGCTTAATTCTCAACCACCAGAGAAATTATAAGAATCATTATATGATCTTCTTAGTCTGCTATCAGTTTAAATCTGTTCTCCATTTCTTCAAATTCTGTGTAAAAATATAAAGGAATTATCTTGGAATCTAGGTTAATGCGTCAGAGCCGAGCACCTAATAAAACCTAAACCAGCTTTCTTAAGCTGTCTTATTCTTAAATATTCAGCTTCTACCAGTAGCTTCTTGGATCTGTTGTCCCCACTAAGCACCGTTTCTTAAAGTATCTTTCCTGTATACAAGAGAGTTTCAGGTACGTGTCCTAACATGACACTTTTGAGGTCTTCTCTGATCCTCAGTATTGCCTTCTCAGATCAAACACACCCCTCCTGCTGAAATCGTTCTGGGATTTTTTGTTTGTTTGTTTTTGTGTGTGTGTTTCTTTTTTTATTTTTATTTTTCCTGGGAAAGCAAATGCTGCTCAGAAATGTACCACTCACCTCTCATCTTCAGGCTCATCCCTGGTGTGATGATCAGCTGGCATCATTTCAGTGCTGACACTAACTTCAACTCATGCAAAGAATATTTTTTATGTGCTGATAGAGTTTATGCCAGCCCTTAATACAGCTGAAATACAAGCAGTTCCCCTCGGCATTCCCTTTAGATCCTGTTCCAATACTGAATTAATTCCTTCAGTAGGGTGCCCATAACCTGTACTTGCAGTTGCAAGGTTAGACTATCCCTATCTAAAACAAGATAGGACTGAGCAGTGCACAATTGTTCCCACACTGGATACACAGACCTGTGTGAGTCATAACAGGCAATACTCATATTAAATCCATGTCTGGAATCAGATTTCCTTGGCAGCACCCCTCACCATAGCTCACACTGATCAAGGCGGCAGCATTACCTGTACTAGTTACTTGTGCATCAGCAGCCATCTCTGGAATTAGGAGTTATTACTGCAGGCACTTGAGACAAATAAAACGTTGCGAGGGTTTTTGTCTTGGTGTAGAGAGTGAAGTAAAAATGTTAAAACTGTCAACATGTGTGATTCCAATTACATGCCTTGCTGAAGAATTACAGCAATTTATGTTGGCTGTGAACAGAGATCATTTTGTGTTGACCTCCTTGTCTCCATGCTACTTAATTGTGCCACTTGGAGTGACTGTTGTTCGGTAACATTCTAACCTGTGCACAAGGGAAGTGCTACCTTTATGATTCAAGAAAGTGTTTCCAGTTGCTTTCATTTGTTGGCATATACAGCTCTCACTGTGCAATCTGTGTGTACATGTGTGTGCCTATGTACGGCTGCCTGTGTAAATATAGTCCTGGGGACAAAAATGATCTTTCCACTCTTGATCCTATAGCTGGGTTAGTGATACATAAACAAGGGAATGAATCAGCAAACAGGATTTTGGGAATTAAAGATTTTGTATATGGACAGCAGATTAGACTTTCGTTGTATTTCATTTCAGTACACTTCAGTGGCACATAGATGGCCATATTCCAAATCTGATGGGAAGAATTAGGACTCTACTGTAACTTAAGCAGTTATATCATGTCAACCTCCACTGAGAACTCTCAAATTTCCTAAAGGGTTGCCTTACTGCTGAGATATTGTCTTTCCTTAACAACTCAAAACCACTCCAAAGACAGAACTTTCTTTCTTTCTTTTTCCCTGTGTTTCAAAAAAGTGATTCCTCTTTTTTCCTCAAAGGAAAATATGAATAAGAATGTCTAGTTATGTCATGCATTCCATCAGCTTATATTTAACAGCATGAAATGCACGTTAGCTGCAAAGTGAATCTGACAAAATTGCTCTACTTGACAAGAGAAGAATTATTTGGTTATGCACATTAACTACCAGTTTTCTTTAGAAATGCTATTTTGAAAAATAAATATTGCAAATAAAAATCTTTTTTTTTTTTTTTAATTATTTTTCCTCCTGGGAGAGTACAAGGACGTAATCTCTATAGTGCTTCATGAACTTGATTTGATTTTGTGAAAGCTCTTTCCAGTGTATATCTCTTAGCCAGGAAAGGAGGTTAGCTCTTTGGTTGCAATATATTCTCTGCTTAAAATACAAACCAAACCACCCAACCGATTAAACAAGTAAATAAATATCCAATGCAAAGTAGGATATGAATATGTAGTATCTGCTCATTAAAAAAAAAAAAAAAAAAA
>VXAB01008921.1:43417-133352 GCA_013399175.1 Odontophorus gujanensis | reverse complement strand
AAAAAAAAAAAAAAAAAAAGCCTTTTGGAAGGCTTCTCTCTGTTTTGCAACAGAATTCCTTCCCAGATATTTAGAAAAGAATAGTTTACTCTTAGCTATCACACTGTCATTTTCACTCATTTCTTCTCTGCTGTTATTTCACTTACTTTCTGTCTATAATAGGAAATTATGACAACCATCCTGAATGACACTTTTTTGGAGATCATGATTTCAGTAATCAGCAATGGATCAGACCTCGGAAAGAGCATATAAATAAAAAGACAGCCTGTACTTACTATTTATATGAGTCTAGAAACAGGCAAAGCTTAGGTAAGTCACACAAATTTTAGTTACCTAAGAAAGTTATAATATTTTGTTGTAGAAAATGGCAAGAGTGTGGTATCTTCAGAGAATGTGTCATTCCTCCTAATACCCAAGTTGTTGTCTGAGCGCATTCGTCTTGCTTAACTTACTATACAGTGAACACAAGGTAACTACTCTCCCAAATCCATCATCTCTATCAGCCATGTAGATGAAATATTAAAGGTCCAGGACTTGATGTTTCAGAAGGCAGATCTAAAAATAAGACAGATTCTTAATGGGAAAGACTAGAAAAGGGAGGATGGAGGCATTTCAGGATCTATAATTTACAAATCATGGCTGAAGAAATTCCTTGTGAGAATGTCTCTTATGAGCTTAGTAGGATTCACTCACCTCTGTCTCAGAACATGAAATCATGAACTGAGTGTAGAAGTTGCACAACAAAATAGAGTTTTGACAGTGAGGGGCTTAGAAAGAAGCAAAAAGCAGAAAACTTTTTGTATGTTATCAGACAAGGTGAGAGACCATAGCATTTACATTACAGTTCTATGGAAATCATGAATATCCTAAGTTGTCGGGACTTTTTCATTACAATTTATTATATTTTCTTATTTAAATATTCAAAATTAAGTTGTAATAAAAAGTTTCTTAAGGATGAAGATGACTGAGCTCATATATAGACATAAATCCTTAAATACTGCTGTGTGATAAAAACTTCTTTCAGAACAAAGGCCAAGAAAATTGTGCAGGGTTTGTAAAAAGCACTACTGAAGAAGAAATAAAAAAGTATACGCAGCTACAGATTATATCTATCCTGAAGGAGAATGTGAAGAAGTTACATTTGATGCAGCAGAAGATGAAAAGCCAGAGGAAGAAATTATAGAAGCTGTTGAAACAAGAAATGTAAAAGATGATGTTATGAAGTGATCTAGATTAGCAACTAGGAAGGATGAGATGCATGTTTATGATGCTTGTAGAGTTTTTAATACGGAGAGAGTGATGTCACAAGAAAAAGAAATCATGAAATCTTGCGAGAGGGTCAAAGACAGCAGGGCAAACTAGGTTTGAGTATATAAGACAGTGCAGACAGAGTATAGAAATTAACAGTGGTGTCAGATGTCTGAGGAAGACACAACAGGGAGGAAGCAAACCTGAGCAGTAGAGTTGTTTACATACAGCATAATTAGCATCTGAAGGAAAAACTTCACCTCCGGGCTTGTTCTGATACCAAGGTCATCCCACTGTGATGTGCCACTTAAAATTAGCTGGAGAGAGTAAGTTTGCCTGAAGTCCTATTCTGCTCTTTCCCACCAGACTTTCTCTTATTCTTGTCACAAACTGACTAAATATAGATTATCCTCTTTTCCCCAAGGTTTTCTTTTTCTTTTCTTATCCTGGCCTTTATAATCCCAGGGTTGTGCAGGTGCCATACATAATCTTCTGTGTTATCAGGAAACAGCACTGCAGGGTTCCATTTAACCTGCACAAGCTGTCGTCTTCTATTGCTGTAGATGTATAACTATAAAAAGACAATTATACTTATTGTGAGAATGCTGATGACTGCACCTTGACAGGCTGAAAAGGTGAACTATGACTTCAGTCATGTAGAGTTGTGAAGGTAAAAGTTTGAGTGTTGGTGCCTAAGATGTAGCCGTATGTCTTAAATTAATTGTTTTGTTATAGATATTTTTTCTGTCAAAAATGATATTAATGTATTTTTTTCTTCTACATAGTAAATTACGTTCATTCCAAGATATTTGAGTTTGTATGTTATTTATGGCACCATTCAACATTATAAAGCAATAAGCAATTATAAACTGCTACACATATACTCTTCTAGTATAGTCTGCCCATAAACTTGAGTTTTGCAGATGTGTACCTTTGCTTTGAAGTGCAAGTCAACTGAGTGACTATAGTATACATCTTGGTAATAAGACCGACAAGGTGGCTGTAGCTAAGGTCAGACCTGGAAAGATAAGCCATTAGTTGCATTAGATATTAGGGCAATTGTTGGTGGTATTCTTGTTATTATAAACTATGCAGAAAAATCACAGTTATTCAAGCAAAATCACTGGGACAATCAGTGATTGTCTTCAAAATGTGAATATATTTACTGTGTGAAGTCTTCAGATCAACTTCCCAAATGCTGTATCATCACCTCAAGCATACAGTCATAGTGTGAAGCAGAAATTTCAAATTAGGTTTACATATTTCTTCTTATGTCTTCATGTATTTAATTTGTCAAGAAAGTATTGAGACCTCATTAACCCTTCCAAACACTGATATCCTTTACCTTACACTTTTTGCATGTTTTCAATTTGGCACAACCAAAGTCAGATTAAACAAACAAATAAATGAGTGCTCAGAGGTCACAAGCTGGAGTCCTGCTTCTTTTAATGTCACTGGGACTTGTGCATAAGATTTATCAAGTGGCAGTGTTTATCACTGGCAGCACACGACACCTAGTTCAGTTCACAGCAGTAGGCAGTGGTCTAACATGATGCTGATTTCAGAATTAATCTAAATATTAATTTGGTAGCTACTTCAGGTCTTTATACTTTCAGAGACAATGGAGAAGGATCACACATGCCATACTTACTGAGGACAGGATGAAGGAAATGAATTTTAGCTCCCAAAATCTCAAACCAAAGGTATGAATCAAACATAATCACCCTTTTGATTTTTGGTAATATAATGAAAATTCTTCTGAAAAAGGAATAATGATTTATGTAGGACAATCCTGTACTCTGTTACTGTTACACAGTAAAAGTAATGATTTCAAGTTATTTTCATGGGCTATAACAACCATATATTTTCCCCAGTATAATACATGAAGGATGTTGAATAGGTATATGGGCACATAATCTTTTTTCTTCAGTGTTTCCTTGAGTATAAAATGGATGAAGGGCATCTTTATGTTAATTTAGCCCTGTTTCATGCTGGCAAGGTCATTTGTATGATTCATCTATTTCATGAATGCTATGCATGTCAATTAAAACTGCCTGTAGGCAGATTTAGCCTGTGCACCTGACAGAAAAGCAAAATTATTTGCATTGTACCCATGAATTGATGCATTCTGTTTGATACTCTTTAACTACTTTCCCTTCTAGAAACCTCTGCAGAGCTTACCAAGCAAAAATTTTGAAGTCTACAGCATCTCAGTTTAACAAATACTGCTTTCTACTGAATTGCATATTGTAATCATGCCTGGTCAGATCAACTTCTGAAGAATCTGATCCATTTATAGTCTTCTGGATCTCAAACCTGAGGCTGTCCTCAAATATATGCAAGTCTTTCTAATTGGGAGAATATTGATTTCATATAGTCTAATCACCTTAGATAGAGGAATAATTATCTACATACTCTCTAAAGTCAGCAGAAAATAGCAGACTTCTCTAGAATTCAGAGTACAAATATAATTTTATTCATCTTCTAGAAGACGCCTGTCTCCCTGCTGGCTACAAAGGGAACATAGAAAGACCAGCTTTCTAATTTTGGCATCTAATTATATATACCTAAAATAAGGTGATGTGATTATCTTCTAAAGCCTGAATTCATCTACCATAAATTAGCCATCTGGATGTTTTAAATGATTAACTATCAAGCCATGCTTTATCCTGCCTATCCTCATCCCTCAGTCAAGACCAGCATCTGCTCTTCATCTACATTTAAGCATGTGAAAATCTGTACCTTTTAAAATAGTGTATTTTCTGCATCTGAAGAACTCTCCTATTGCTGCCCAAATAAGAAATATAGTCTTTACTAAAATCTGCTTGTGATTAATACCCACAATGACAATTTGGTGTTGGACTCGATGACCTCTAGAGGGCCCTTCCAACCCCTACAATTCTGTGATAGCTGCCAAAATCCTAAAAATCTCTGAATACTAGACAGCTCTAAATTCTTGCTGAATCTCAGGCCCATATACATGCTAGCAATGCATGGTCTCAGACTCTGTTATACTCAACCGTGGACTCCTCCAACTCTTCTTGACCTTGGAGTCAAAAGGTAGTGAAAGCAAAGAGACAGAAGAGGTAGATAGAGAAAAGAGGGATTTCTTTTTTCTCTCAGACCTTTTTAAGAGTTTACATTTTAGTATAGATTGGACAGAAACGTTTGCATGTCTTAGCAAACAAAAACAGAGACTGTCCCAAAGACACGTTGGATAGGTGAAGATTTCTTTAGTATAGATTTGAGCTCATTTAGATAAGGACCAATATGAAAGAAGCAGCCAGTAGAGCAGATGTGTGAGTAGAGAAGACAGGTTCAAATAACAAGCCAATATGCTTATTTTCACAACTGTCAAGTGAGGAATTACAGAAGTAGTCTGGGAGAAAAGTAAGGAATGTAAGATTTAAAATGTCTCCTCATATAGTCTGTTTTCCCTTTATGCACAGGTGAGACCTATAGTGACTGCAGAACTCTGTTACTACCACCTGATAGTGAGAGATTCTCTTTAACCATTTTTGGGTCTGGGTAAACCTACAGCTTTTCTTGATGTCATTTCTACTTCGAGATCTCCAGCAACATTCTCTAGGCATGCTGTCCAGCTGTCCATTTAGTGGATAGCCCTTGTATTTTAGCTAGCTGCACACTTCATTGCAAAGTGTTCAGTCATATAGTGATAGACTACGGTAAGTAACAAGTGATTTGCCTCTTCTGATGCCCAGTCAAAAGTAATGAAAATGCTGAATGAAAGATGGGCACAATAGAATTTGCAGCACTGGAAAACAGAGTAAATAATTCCTGTTTTGACTGCATCTTAATGTTGATAACTCCTTCTAATTTCTGTTCTCAAACCATGATGTTCCTCAGGCCTATGTATGTGGTTCTCAATTTGGAAGTTGTAAGAAAATGGAATGGTTATACATGCTAAGCATTTTCAGAAGAAAAGGTATTATGACGTTCTTGAAGATGAGTGAGTCACAGCATAGCAGCAGAGAAAAGGAGGAAAGAAAAATACTGGCAGGAACAAAAACATTTTGCTGACCTTCAAACATCACCTGCATAGGTCAGACAAAAAGCCAGTGTGCCATTCAGGGTTAACTGCTATCAGTTTCAAGTATTGCAGTGACTGTAGAAGGGCTGTAGAAGGCTGTTTGGCCTGCAGAAGTGGCAACAACAAAAAGCAAACCACTGCATTCAGGACTGGATTTATCACCTTGGGTCATCTGACTTAGGGGAAGTGAATTTAGCTCTGTGTACTCGCAGTTTTCTTCAACATTTGCTGTATCAATCAAACCTATCCTATAAAAATATAATCAGAGAAGTCTTATGAATGCCTGGCAATTATATCACAAAGCTTTTTAGCAGCTTGCATTATATCAGGTGAAGAGATCCAGTGAAATAATAACATGCAGATGCACAGTAAAGCAGAACACAATCCAGCACATTTCTGTAAAACTCATCCATATGAAAATGTGCATAGGGGTCTCCATATCTTAGAAAAGAAAAATACTTAAAAAGTATGTCACAAAGGAAGATCCTGGAAAATAACTTAGTTCTGCTTTCATATCTTTAGAGTATATTTACAATAAGGAATGTTAAGTTATGACCATGTTTTCAACTTGTTGCTTTGTGTTTACTATGCAAAAGATGTGAGCACCACTCTGTTACAAGACAAAAAACACATACATATTTTCAAAACAATGTATCTCAGAACAGTTTTCTCTCAGCAGAAACAACAGTTGCTAACACTAAATAAAATTTTTGAGAGAAACGTTGATTTTGATGGAATTGAGATTACTTAAAGGAGAGATGCAGCTTTATGGTATTCAGTCATTATTATGTACGTGGAAACGAACAAATGGGGAGAATAAAATAAAAGGTTTACCTTAATTTTCTGAAGAATCAGAAGTTATCCTTTTCTAAAACACTTCAAGAAGTACAGTTCCAAGCAGTTAAAATCACACCCAAAGGAGAAGGTCACCATATTATTCCTTGTGCTTCAGCTCTCACTGAAAAAAAAAGTTATGAATACCGCTCTTTACATACACGCATTTTTTGAAATTAGGATCTCTTTAAGTCTTTCCTTTAACAGACTAAAAATGCAATCACCTTTATTTTTTAGTATAATCTTTTTTTTTTTTTTTGTCTATGATAAATGATATTTTGTCAATGACGTTGTGTCACTGATAAATTATTTCTGGTCTTTTTAACCTACCATAAATGGAATCAAAGTGGAATCTTTGTGTTTGCTGTCTTGAGGGTGAAATACATTGAAAGAAGGATTTATTTTTCAGAGAAAAATTACTTCATTTTCTTTGGCTTACTCATTGCTGCTTATAGATTTAAGGTAGAAAGGAAAAGGAAGAGTTTGAAATGCGCACTCTCTGTAAGGTTAGAAAGATCTAAAACAATAGTTCCTATGTAGATATATAAAGATTTCTTAAATTCATATGTGCTATTATTTGAAGTTCATCAAATAAAGAGCCATGAGAACTCAATGAGATACATATCTGTGAATACTATGCAAACAGTGCACTGTGGTTTCGTGAGCACTATCGCTTCCTTGATTCAAGGGAAACGTGCTTTATGTTGGGAACTAAAAGAAGTAGTCTGCGAGGTGGTTAGACATTTATTAGGACGGAAGACTATGTAATTCATCCAGACTTAAGCAGATAGTGGTAAAAGACTGGAAGGAAACTTCAGAGTTAAATCCTTTACTTTGCAATGACTGCTAGGAAAATTCTTAGAGAATTAGGCTGGAGATTTGCAGCCCAGAATCCACAAAGTGAAAGCACAATTGATTAGATAAGCAATATAAAATGCTAGCATGACTGAATCATATCTTGGTCATGCTGTGAAACCAGCAACAGTGTTAATTTCCATTTTGAATAACATACATAGTTCAACTCCCCTGATTTTTTTGGACAGAAATACCCGGATTTTAGGGAAACATGATAAAGAAAAACAGCCTGTACTGTTGGCATGGTAAAGTAATTGGCTACAGTAAACCTCAAATTTCATCACAAATTTATAGCGTCAACAAGTCATCCAGATGATTAGATCCAAACTTCTACAAGGCCATCTAATAAACAGTGCATTCTTAACACAGTGCAGTCTCTCAAAGTTACACAGTGCAGGTTCTCAACTACATGGCAGCGTGTGTGAAAGGCTTTTCAGTGAGTCAGAAATCTGGCAAGGGACTTTGATTCCATTAGATAAGAAACAGAAGAGACAGAAGAAACCTTGCAAATAGCAGAGGGATAAATTTAAATGTAGTCTGAAAATATGAAGCACAATACCTCAGTTTATCAGTAATAAAATTATCTTCTTGTAATGTCTTTAGACACACAAATATATATACATATATATGTATCTTCTTGCATTCAACAGATACAAAATAGTCTAAGGTTTAAATAAATGGTTCTATACTTACATTAAATTCCAAAACATCATTAAACAATGCCTCTTTTTGCTGCTACCAAGCTCCGGGAAGTTAGGTTTCTCAGACCCATTAAACATTAAACCATACCATTAAACCATACCCCATTTCTCCCATTTTATGCCAAAGATTAATCAGAGATGCCAGGTGCCCATTGCACTAAAATTTAACTGTGTGACAACCCGAACAGATGAGCTCAACAGAGCAGCAGAGAAGAGAGCGGATGCTGGGATTCCATTTGTGACGCCTGGATGGCCCAAGGGATTTCACCAAGCTGGAAAACAATTTGTTTTGAGGCTGCTTTCTCTTTGGACTTATACACACAGAAAAGCTTTGCATTTTAATTACTATTTCTTGCTATATTCTGTTATCCAGTGCAAAATCAGTAGGCAGTAAGAATCAACACTAGGAACTATTGCAATATTGTTCTCATGTTAACAAGAATTAAAAAGTAATGTCACATCTACACTGTTGAACAGGGATAACTCAGATAGGAGTTTGGTAGAACAAAGCAAAAGCAGTCACAGTAACACAGAGGTTAGCTTGAGCTCATATATTGGCAGAGAGGTAGTCCTTCCCTTGTAACCTAAACTGCCCATACTGACATCATGCTTTGAAAAGATGTGGAGAAAATCATGTTCCCTTTTCCAATATCTAATGCTTAGGAGTTAAGAGGAAGATTCTCTCATCCAGGACAATCAGTCTGGTAGATCTCACTGACACTTTGCAAAGAATTAAACTTGACATAACTAAGTAATGTCTAGACATGAGAAATTGTACATTGAGTTCTTTAAAAGTGTCCTGAGGGTATGGAACAAAAGTTAGGAGCTTTTAGCTCCTTGAAAATTTTTACAAGAAAGTAAAATCAGAGCTGAGAGACACAGGATGGACATTCTTTTTACATATAAGTAGGAAATTGCAAAAAATCCTCTAATAAATATTATCACCTTGCTAGAAATGCGAGCTAACTCATTTGAGAAAAAGACCTTGATCTAAATTTAACCAGATGCATAAACCACAGCTTCTACTCTGTGCAAAGGTCAGAATGAAGACAGAACATTTGTAACAAAGGTAAGTTTCTACGTAAGGACTGTAAGAAAAAGAACCTTTTTGTGAGAATGCCTTTTTTACTGTTCCCCAGTAATCACACAACAAAGATAAGACAATAATTCACACAATGCAATTTCAAAAAAAGAAGCTCCCTCTCTTCTTTGCTTCCTTCTTTCCCCCTTTCCTTCCTTCTTTCTTTGTAGGGGAAGGAGTTGTTTATTTAATCCAGCAATTGGAACAAGATAGGGCCCTCCAATTTTCACTTTGATGAATGGCTAACAATGCCACTAATTAAGCCAGAAGCAACAAGAGCAGCTTCCTATTGATCATACGTTTGCATGTTGGTTTTGGGCTCAGAGCCATGTCTACACTCTCTATTACTCAAATTAGTAAAAACACTACTGTGAAGCAAAACGACATAAAGAAAGACAGAAAACTTCTGTAGTAATTAAAGTTCTGTGTGACTAGAGCTCCATAAAGATGAGGTTACTGCACAGACATGTTATTCTGTCCATTCTTCCAGGATGTGGTGGCGAGATCACCTGGGGTACATTTAATTTGAAGACCAGCTGCCACTTGTCTGTTTATTCCTCTGTTTCCTTTGTCATCAAGATTTTCTGGGAAGGCAGCAGATAACATCTAGCTGGACTTCTGCAAGACCTCAGACATGTTCCCCCACCACATCCTTATCTCTAAATTGGAGAGAGATGGATTTGAAGGGTGGACAATTCTATGGATAAGGAATTGGTTGGAAAGTCGCAGCCAGAGCGACCAGAATGTTTGGTTGGTGACACCAAGCTGACCAGTGTCACTGATGCACCTTGATAAACTTGAAAAGATAGGCTCTTGTGAACCTAGTGAGGTTCAACAAAGCAAAGTGCAAGGTTTTGCTTTTATAGAGATAATTCCAGTTATGTATACAGACTGGGATAAGAACTCCTTGTGAGCAGACCTGCTGAGAAGGACTTAGGGGTCCTGGTTGATGAAAAACTTAACAAGAGCCAGCAGTATGCACATGCAGCCTGGATGCCAACAGTTTCCTGAGCTCCGTCAGAAGAGGGCTGGCCAACAGGATGAGAGACTTGATTGTCCCTCTCTGCTCTGCCCTCATGAGGCCCAAGCTGGAGTACTGCATCTGGGTCTCCAGTGCAGGAAAGATTTAGAACTTTTGAAGAGGGTCCAGAAGGGAGCCACCATAATCATCACTGGTTTACTGAGCAGAATTTTGTGTCAGGGAACAAGACCCACTACATATATACATATATATTTATATATATATGTATATTCCATCTGGTCTCGTTATGATAATAGTTGGAGCACTAGTTAAAAAACATAGTAGAAACTCTTTGAGTCAGTTAGTCAGTTGCGTATTGCTCACATGGTCCATAGGCACTATATCATAGAATCATACAATCAGAATTACTGGAATTGAAAGGGACAATTAAAGGCCATCTAACCCAATTCCCCTGCGATGAGCAGTGACACCTACAGCTAGATTAGGTGCTCAGAGCTTTATTCAGCCTGATCTTGAATGTATTCATGGACCCCCTCTCTGAGCAACCTGTTCCAATGCCTCATCACACTTACTGTAAATAACTTTTTTTTTATAACTAATCCAAATCTCCCCTTTTTTAGTCTAAAACAATTTCCCTTTGACCTATTACAACAGATCCACTAAAGAGTCTGTTGCTATCTTTCCTATAACCCCCTGTTAGATACTGAAAGACTGCTATCAGGTCTCCGGGCTACTATCAGATCTTTTACAGGCTGAACTAAATGCTGAGAGGCCCTGGCTAAGTCACAGGGCTATTCAGCTTCAAAGGATGTTGTGTGCTCAGCTCTTTCCAGTAAAGATTTGTGTTCCTAGCTGAAAGTATGGCATACTTCTAAACACCCATCCCTTTAAAACCGGCATATACAATAAGAAAAGCAGTTTCTGTGTTAAAGAGAAAAAGAAAGAGCTGGAGTACTCAGAGGGTGGAAAGCAGGGATGCAGTTTGCTATGCAGTGGAGTACAGTTCATCCAGCTGCCAGTGGTTTCACCAATATGGACACCTCCATTCCAGTGTCTCTTTTACGGTGCAGAGCCCAGTCCATCACACCTCTGATGTTTAGAGAGAACAAGGCAAAGTCCATAAGAAAAGGCAATAATTTTATTATTAACTAATGTAGTTGGAAAAACAAGACAACAGAAATACTGCGAGGCACACAGAGACTTGAAAAACTGTTCATCCAAACACTGTCTTTTCTTTTCCAGTTACATCAGTTGACATCCATGCTCAAAACTGTGCTTCTCTTAGATATGTCAGCAAAGAGTCTATGATGGTTGCTGAATAGCTTAGTTGGCCTCTCTAGATCACTCTGAGATCCAGAAATGGACTCAAAATCATGCGACAAGACATGCTTATGAAGATACAGATTTCATTTGCTTTGTAGAGGAATAGAATTTCAAGCCCTCTACAACCCTATGATAACGTGAAATCTGATAATAGGTGGGAAAAAAGTTTGCATTTTGAATTTCAGAATAGTCCATGTATAACTTTATGGAAAACTTATTCCACCTATAATGTGCTGTTGTTATCAGTTTAGTTCAGAGAACTTCCTGAAAATTAATGAACATCACTGAAATGACTTTCTTGCTGACTAGTCTAGGGGATTACCAACCTGATAGAGAAAAAATGTATATACACATTTCTGGGTAAATAAGTCATTTTCTTTTTTATCATGTATAAACAAAAAGCAGTGATATTTTTCAGTCAAGTGATCTATGTGTAAATATCTCTACTGGGACAATAATTTTGCTGTTACCCAAACCAGGAATGACTGCATGACTTTTCATTTTTATTTATTTTTTTTAATATGTGTGTGTAAATCGTAGATTAGAACTTTATTAACCATAACATTCACCAAAATCCTCTTTACTGGGAATATATATGTATCCAACAACAGAAAGATCTGAACTAATTGGTAAATAGAAGAACTCAGAACTTGAAGTATGACTGCTCAGCACTTCAATGTACAAATGAATACAGGAACAGTAACTCAGCTTTTTGTGCCTTGGAAATCTTTGAAATAAAACTATGGGAAGCAAGAATATAGAGATTGTGTCTTACGAGTTTTACAGATTATATCACTATTTCATGAAGCGCAGAACGTATCTTAAAAAGCATGATTTTAGACTTGATTTTAGACCAAATTTAATCTTGTAAGCCAACACATGTTACTTTATCTATATTTACAGCATGATAGAACACTCAAGCCTCAACCAAAAAATGGATTCAGAAAAAATAAAGTGAAAAACAAGATCTTGTCCAAAAGATTTCAATTTAAATTCATAAAACAAATAATAGAAGCATCTGTCAGCAAGACCTTGAGATGGTTATAAAGTGCTTTTCCCATGCTGATATTTGAACTCTGCCCCTAAATATAGGATAAGAACCCTAAGATCTACAACTTAGCCAGTGAATTAACCACAAGACCTGGATGGACTTTAAGTTGGCTTCTCTGTTGCACATTATCAACATCTTGGTAAGATTTCTGGCATCACACCATCCTAACTTGGCACTGGAAATATCTACCTGTCTTCCCTGCCGGCTATTTTGTCAAGGGGGAGAAACAAATTTTGCATGGATGTATTTTCTCCCTTTCTCCTGCTAGAGACACTTATTAGTCCATAGAAATCACACAAAAATGACCCTTTGGGAGTGAAATAAGGTCAAGATGTAAGCCAACCTTCTCTTTATATTCTGCAAAGAAACTGAATTTAGTGTACACAAAAAGGGCTGGTAATAAATGTGATCTGTTTGCATGAATATGAGGAAGATGTTTTTTCTCAGGAGGTTTGATTTTTTTTTCCTTACAGAGCAAATGACAGTCTTTTTGACTCCTATCCATTAACTCAAGGATAATTGCATAGGTTTGAGGCTTAGTGGGTCAGTCAAAGAAGAAATTATCTTTTCAGTGAGAAAAAAATAAAAGAAGCAGTGAAAAATATATACAAGATCATTGACTACTTCTATCTAGTTCAACCTGAATATAACAATAAGACTAAATAAATACATTAAATAGGAGGGACTTTGAAGATAAAAATGAACTTGTAAAACTTGTAAAAATCAATAATTCTGTAATGAGACATATAAAGCTTGGGGAAAATATCTGCAACCTGTTACATTTATGTGTCAGTTGTCAATTGCTGGCACTTCTTCAGTTATGTATTTGTATTAATTTTTTCAATTTTTTCATCACTCCTGTATTTTTCTTTTTTCTTCTTTACATGTCCTTGAGACCATTTGTGGGTTCACCAAGCAAATCCATCTGTTAGGAAAGGAAAATAAAACTATAACTTGCATGGTAACAGACTTCCCAAGTCTTTGCAGGAGCACAGAACACATACCAATGTTCAATACATGACATCATAGTATGTGTTTCGACATTAAATATTTTCTGTGTCTAGAGAACATCATCATCAGTTTTCTGAAATACATTATAAGCCAATTTTAAATAGAAAAAAAAAATGAAAAAAAAGAAAGACTGTTAGTCAGTTACATAACAAAGGAAATAGATGGGGATAAAAGCAGACAGCATATTCACTAGTATCCATGCCAAGAGGTGGTGAATCCCTGGGCATGGAAAGTCACAGAGAATGCACAGTGCAGACAGTTCTACTTGTGGGAGCAGAAGGAAACAGCATCAAATATCAGCATACAAAAGTCCTCATGATCTGGCTGCATCTGTAAAAGGATCTGTAAAATAAACTTTGAAAGGTTCTGTGAGTGGCAGAAAAGCCACAATGACATTCTCTACCATTCCCAACAGATGGAGGATCCGTTCCCCCAAGCACAATTGCACTGCTCTAGCAGCTCTGCCCACAGAGCAGGACCACGTGGAGACAGTGTCAGATGAGAACAAGTCTACATTAGGTATGACGTGATACAAGGTGGGAGAAAAATCACAGCTGTATACAGGTAGATGACTTTTGATCAACTTCCTTGCCAGTTTCTAAAATTGTTGCTACTGTTCCTCAGTTATAAAAAATGTAATGAAGGATTATCATTTCCCCAGAAATATCTTCACTGTATTTAAGAATTAAGATTTTTTACATATTCTTTTTTGCTTTTTTCAAGTTGATAAATGAGTTTCTGAAAAACATTGAGTGTCACTTCACTGAGGAAAAAATAAATCAGAAAAAACTACTATACACATTATTTTTCCATCCCTGGAGACCCAGCTTCGGTGTCTGAATGGGATGGTACAGCATTGGACACAGTGTTATCACAAGTCATGATTAAATGAGTTATTTAGCTGTTTTAGAACCCATCAATATGCTCACTACTCTCAATTCCATATTTTCATAATGCTCAAATCCTGTTATTAGGGATTTTATCAAACTACTGCAACATACAATGTCAAACAAAATAAAATACAATGACTTTGATATAGATTTCTTTATTTAAGGTGGACATCTAAAGCAGTTTTCTCCTTTTTTTTTCTTATAAGATTTGAAACAACAAAAACAAAAGTCATTAGCATTCATTGTTTATAACATTATAAAATGATGAAAGCAGTTTGAAATGTGAAGTAGCTCGAAGTGTGAGACATTTTGTGAAATTATGCATCTGTTTCTTCACTGGAAAATTTGTTATTCAGCCAAGGCAGAGAGACTGTGATTAAATCAGCAAAAATTTTATTGTAGTGTCCAGCTCAGGGTCTAAGCAGTCCACGTAAGGAATCTTTAGCATTTCTGGTATATTTAAGTATACTTCAAAAATAGAAATAATCATAAATACTCAATGATAAACTTCTCATCCTTTCTTAAAATAACTTGAATCAGGGATATTTAAAAATGGCTCTAAATATCTCATCTCAGGACCGTGTCAATAATCCCATGATTATAAAATTCACAAGGAAAATATTTACCTAAGAGTCCATAACAGCTTAGTTAAACACCAAATTGTTGCCATGAAAAATAAATGAAATACATAGCAAGGATTTTTGTCACAATTTTGAGGAATTAAATACAGATTGCAGTCAAAGAGAGATCCATTTGGTAACCACTAGCAAAATGCTCCAAACTAAAATAAACATTTGATTTCTAGGCTGAAAGCCATCATAGTAGCAGTTTGTCATCTTCTTGGGTCTTGTTTCAGAAATCCATTCCCAATAAACAAAAATATGCATGTACTTAAATTCAGTGTCAGAAGGGTGTTTACATATCACTAAAAATAGCATGTGTTCAGTTAATGAACTTGAACACACTCTCAAGGGCTACAGTCAAACGTCCTGCTTTGCAGGATTCAGAATTGCCCACAGATGATAGTTTTATTAACATGATTTCTTTATGTTCATCTTGTTCTCATGCACTTTTTTTTGAGTGTAACTGAAGTAGTTTATTTATAATCACTGATGTATGATGAAAATGCAGTTTTTGTTTCTTATTTTTGTGGAATCTCTATAAACACCTGGACATTAGAAAGTACACAAGTAGATACATTAAAACAAAGAAGAGGACCATAATGCAGGCTCTTGGGATGGGTGGAGCCATAGAAGAAATCTTACAGTGTTATTCTGTTTTTCTTTTGGAAATTCATGCAATATTATTGACTGCTGATCAAATGTATTGTACAGCTTTTTGGAAAAGCACCTGGAAGGCTCATAGAAATGCAGAGAAATTCAGTATATATCAGGAAAGAGAAAGATGCTGCTGTTCTGTGTGTTCGGTGTCCAGAGCAAATTCAGGAGTCTGAATTTGGTCATATTCCCAAAAGACAGGTAACAGTGCACAAATAATTTCCAGAATCACATAAACTGAGCAAGGTGGTCAGTGATAACTACACACATCCTTAGATAAGTGCTATATCCTGAGAGTCACAGTGTCACTCCATTATGCGTGCCTCCACCAAAAGCATTTGAGGCATGTGATTATCCAACATAGGACTGACTAATAGCACAAATATCCTCCTACAGTAAATAACGCTCACAGGTAATTTCCTAAGCATGGAAGAGGAGAGAGATTTTTCTGCAAGCTTGTGATTCACAACAGCCATAATAATGAGTGTTAGGACATGGAAAACAGATGGAAAACACCAGGATGTGGCTGTGGTGGTATCTCCTGTATGAGCTCAGACACCCATGGGAGCCTGTGAATCAAAGCCTGGTGTTTTGTGATCTGGAGTACAACCAACATGATCTTGGAGAACAATAGATGTGTTCTGTGCTTTTACTTTTCCTGGTGTCATAAGTTTTGGATGATTTTTTCTGCAGAATAGTACATAAAAAAAAAAGTAACACTCTGCATATCCAGCAAGTTGGCTACTGCTTCTTCCCTCCCTAGCTATTCTCTTGTTCAGTTTTAGCAGGAAATGTAAGCTTCTTGTGGCTTGTTGTCCTGAATATTTTAGGTTTAGGCAGTATGTTTTTCTTTTGTTTTATGCAGTCTGTTACTTTATGACTGCTACATTGGTAGCACTTCACAGTATTCAGAGGTTTGCCAGGACCATCCAATAAGTCAGCATTCAGCAGTTCAGGTAGCTAACTAACTGACAAGTTTTGCTGAAGTTATGTCCTGTATTTCAGCAACTATATACTACATTACTTATCTACGCAGCCTGATGAATTTTTGCCTCAGAACATATGATTCTGAGACCTTTCCACCCATCAGTCTCAGAGAAAAGGCAGCTAATGCAGCCTTACTTCACCCAAGCATGGGGCAATTCAGCCCTGGTGTACACAGCAGCCCAGCAGTCAACAAAAATGACTTCACAGGTTTCTACTGAAAATGGAAAACCTGTTTTAATTTAATCAAATACGTGGGTAAATGTTGGGTTTCAACTATCTGCAGGAGTTCAAATCTCTGGGCTTGTCAGGCAATATTCAGTTGCTTTTAGGCTCAGTTTGTAAATGAAGTAAGTGATAAATCACTTGTGACAATGAATTTATTTTCAATTCTGATGTCTCTATGTTCATTTCATTGTTACCTGTTAAAAAATTAGAACAGGGCATCAGCAAGTATCTGTATCTCCCATTGTGTCTTTGTTCTGGATAGACAAAACAGGAGGGAAAGAAATAGAGCTCTGTATTTCTTTTTGCAGACTATTGCATTTGATTCTTGGGTACTGAAGAATTCCATTAGAATGACTGCAAAAATAGAAAAGAAGCTGTCCAGAATTTTTCCATTTTCCTTATTATTTATCCCTGGCTGGTAAAAAAGATTCATAGCATACTGCTTCCTGCATTTGCTACAAGCCTTGATATAAGACAAATATGTTGGAATGTGAATTCCAATGGAATTGTGTCAAAAGTTCGAAAAAACTAATCATGACTCAATTTTTGCATCCTTTGTCAGTATTCCCTTACTTTAATAGCAGTCCTGTCCCACTGGTGGCAATTAGCCTCACCAGCCTGTACGAAGGGGGGGGATTCCAACAGCCCTGAGCAAGTCAACCTACAGAAAAGCTGAGAAGAGAGAACAGGAGGGTGATTTTTGCAAGCTCAGCATTTACATTCATATGTTTCACAGTCATGACAAGGATAGTAACAAGAAGTGGCACAACGTAAATATGGTCTTTCCAGAGTGACAGGAATGTGAATGGGAAGTGGTGTGAAAAGTACTCATCCATTCTCATTACATCCTCAACAGGGTATCTTGTTCTTTTCTTAAGTAATTTACCTCCTTGTGAAATATTCTCTTCTCTTCTCTTCTCTTCTCTTCTCTTCTCTTCTATTCTCTTTTCTTCTCTTCTCTTCTCTTCTCTTCTCTTCTCTTCTCTTCTCTTCTCTTTTTTCTCTTCTCTTCTCTTCTCTTCTCTTCTCTTCTCTTCTCTTCTCTTCTCTTCTCTTCTCTTCTCTTCTCTTCTCTTCTCTTCTCTTCTCTTCTCTTCTCCTCTCTTCTCTTCTCTCTCTTCTCCTCTTCTCTTCCTCTGAAAAAAACATCTCTGTAACACTTCAATTTTTCTAAGCTTTTTCATTTCCGCAGGTTTGACTGTGCCTGACCCCATTTTAATGTAGCTTTGAATAGCATGGCAGAAAGTACAGAAAAAAAAGACAAACATTCTACAATAAAAGCCATAATCATGTAGTTATAAGTTTAAAAAGGGTTTGAAAGTCTAGTGCTTTGTCTTTCCCATTTCACATGGTCCTGCTGCTAAAAAAAAATTTCCCCGAGGTTCCTGCTGCATCTTTCCTATAAATGATTCTCTTTGATCAGAATCCAGTGCAAGCAGGGCTTTTTTTCAGTCTTAACAGAGGCAATGATTCCATATCACAGCACTGAAACTCTTGACAGCTCAGTGGGGGTGAGAAGAAGAAGCAGGATTATATAAAAAAGGGAGAAAAAAGAGGAAGCAATTCAAAGTCAGGCCAAAGATGACAGGAGAATCGGGATAGCAGCTGTACAAAATTGTACTTGATCTCTGCCAGAGATGTGGTATGTAGGGGTGAATGACAACTTCTAATTAAAATTGTGACTGATTACCATGTAAAAATGACACAATTTGTTGAAGACCTGGAGCCAGGGATGAATCACTTTTATTTGCAGAAAATGCTAATTTAAAGTTATGCATTTTTAGAGGAACATCTGTGGCATATTTTTGATAAAACTCTATCTCTTTTTTTTATTTTTTTTGGACTAAAACTTTCAGATTGTCTTTTATCCAAACACTGACTTTACGTTATAGTAAATAAGGGTGAAAAAATACTGAAAATGGCATTTAGAACTAGAGACCTTGACAGTACTTCAATGGCTCTCATTTGAAAATTCCGGGAATGAAATAATTTTAAAGTATGATATCTATTGTACTATAATAAATTCATAGATCTGTATCAAGTGACTCCGGATATTATTTTTCAGAGACTTTGGATTGTTTATTTGTCATATATACATATGAACTGGGTTCATTTCCCTAAGGGACACATGAATATTAGCATTATTCAACACATGCTGACTACTTGAAAACAAATTCTGAATCTGGATTCCTACTGAGGTAATACTATAGAATCATAGAATGTCTTGGGTTGGAAGAGACCTTAAAGATCATCTAGTTCCAACATCCTGCTGCCCAGGGCCCCATCCAACCTGGCCTTAAGCACTTCCAGGGATGGAGCACTCACAGCTTCTCTGGGCAGCCTTTGATCACCACATTCTCAGTGAAAAATTTTCCCCTGACTTCTACTTTAAATTTTCCCTCTTTTAGTTTAAAATAATTCCCCCTTTTCCTATCACGGTCTACCACTATCTGTCCAGGTCTCTCTGGATGATTTCCCTCCCTTCTGTTGTTTCAACTTCGGTACTCAGCCTGGTGTTGTCTTCAAACTTTTTGAGGGTGCAGTCAGTCCCAACCTTGGTACTGTTTTCTCTTGAGAACTGTCTCAATTGTTGTCCAGTTTGATATTTTTCAATATACAAAATCAAATCACTGTCACCTACTACTAGTGCCTTCACATCTCTCAGTGCAAAGACTCTGAAATCACCCAGTGCAGAGTTTTCTAAGCAGAAAGTCTTTGCATTGTCAGACTGTTTCTACACCCATTCCCTGAGTTGTTATCACATAAAAATTTGTAGAAGCAGAAAGGAGTAGCACCATGTGAATACTGCCATGCTCTCTCCTGAAGTCTTCCTGAACACAGTGGGATGGAGTCTTAGTAAAAATCACATGAATTACCACACAAATTGATAAACACACAGGTGACTTCTGTAGGTTTTCTTGTATATATGCAGTTCTTACATATCAGCTGATGGCAGAATGATACAGAAGATAAATTGTATTATCCTGACTGCCATCTCCTCTATATTCAATTAGCTAACTCCTTGTAATGTTCTTTTCTCTCTAAGAAACTCTCCGCCCATTACATCAATCCTATGAATTTATTGAAACTTCTGATTAAAATGAATGACAATGTACGTCTCTATGTAATTTTTTATTTCTAAATAACTAAAAAGTAGTGATTAATATTTTTATTAAGAATAATAACTTAAAGACATAGACAAATATTTTTCTCCAGCTTTCTCCATGCAAAGATAAAAGGGTGTCTGAGACTCTAATTATCAAGTTTCACACTATACAGTTATTATATAGCTCTAGGCAATTACTAGCTGATCTTCATTTAAAAATATGGAGGTGGAGAGCAAATATTTTGTGTACAAATGTTCATGTACAACATTGTTTATGCCTACAGTGAGGTCTAGAACATAGGAAAGTGAAACTGCATTTTGCAGCTTTTTAATACTCTTTCTATATGCAAACTATACTTAGAGAAGAGACATACAACTATCAAAGCCAAATTTTAAGTCTATATTCCCAATTGTTTTTCAGAAATTACACATAAAATTAATATGCATATGAATGCGAAAACTTACCTACAAGAATAAGGAGACATTTCACGTCTGGTGAAAAATGAGCAAAGTTTTGGAATCCCTGGAGTACAGAAGTGAATCACTATATCCGTTCCTTACTTTTTAGAGGGAAACAAGATATAACTTCACCCTAGAACCCTGGACATATATTCTTATGCTAATATTCCTCTTCCTCAGAACAAACAGTATATGTTTTTAACACCCATTTACTGTTACGTCAATGTTGATCTAGATTCATCTCACCATATTTCAGTACCTAGTTAAGATGACTGAACTGGGAGCTAGATCTTAGTAAGCTCTCTTTTCCAGAGCTCTGATGGGATTTTCATCATCTGTGAATGCTTATCTCTATTCTTTTCTGTGCTTTTAGGTACTAAAAAATAGCTTTCAACAATTTTATGTAGCAGTGGAAAATTTCTTTATTTTCCACTTACACATTTATATACCTAGAAATAATAAAATGTCATCTCCATTAATTTTCAGATTTATTTTGCTAGGCTAATCAAATTTTCCAACTTCACTCTACATACTGGTTGATAGCCAAGTGGCATTTCATGCACATATTTCAGTTTGAGTTCATCCATCTCACACTTGGGAGGCTAGGAGAATATACAGCCTTGTAGATTACTACTCACTAGGGCCTTGTATAGGAGTACTGATATTTCCCACTCTCTCCATATCTGCATCATTATATAAGAAAGCCTTGCTGTTTTTGGACTAATTATGAGATTATGTTATTTTTGGAATTATGGAATGTCCAAAGGAATCCCACTCGTGCTGAATATAAAATTGACCCAAGTTCACTACAAATTTGAAACTGCCTGTGTTTATGATTTTACGGCTTTCAAGAACTGGACTGGTTTTAACTTTGAATGTACAAAAGCCAAACTGTAAGTGAAATCTACAGGGGAGAAGGAACAAAAAATACTTTGTATTCTTAACTGACAGCTCTGCAAATTCAACCTGAAACCCAACAGCTAAGTTGAGTTACACCCTTTTAAAATCTCATCACCCATATAAAAGCTTCTGTAGATGAATTAAGATACCATAAAACCTCAAGTACTCCGTAGTTTTCAGAAAGTTTATACAGGTGCCATTGGTTAGTCCTGGTATTTAGACCGTGCCAAATAATTCTGCTAATGACCATGATGGGGCACATAAATATAGGCCTAACAGGTCAATATTTTGTTTAACATATGGGCTCTTCTACTGCTCCCTGTACCATGGTATTTGACTATTATACCATCATCAGAAGCAGAAAGCAGAGAAAGCATCATCTCCCAGCAGCCCAAAAAGATTTGATCCTAAAAGGACATGGGGACAAAATCTACTAAATACATTAGTGTAATTTTCAAAGTTGCATTTTTCATATTTTCAAGCTTGTGTTTTAAAAAATGCAAGTTGCTTTCCTTATTATTTAGCATTAGTCTTGTTCTAATGCTTTAAAGCTTCAATCAGAGATCTAAAGGCAGCGCTGTGGAAAAAGTCTTATTAGAAAATAGTAGATCTGTTTCTGGGTAAATATTGAAGAGATTATTTTAAAAAGGATGATATTCTCCAAAAGCTGTAAAATATTAACTATTCTAAGCACTATTTGCTTCTTTTAGGCTTTCCTAGCATCTTAGATTTAAATAAAATATGTAAAGCTGACATTTTATGTCATCTTTCTACAAAATAGGGCAAATTCATAAACCAGACTGAATGCAGATAATAACAATATACAGCTTTGGTTCAAAGAGTGTATAGTCACAAATCCAAGTGCATTTTGAAGTTTGATCCATTACATTTGTCACAGCATTCTTTTGGCCATTCAGTACCATGGTCTCCTCTCAGTTCTACAGAAATGGCAATTGGTGGGAAACAGTTATAATAGCTACCATTTTGGAGACTGCTTGTGCAAAGGCTGTTTTCTGGTTAAAAGAAAGCTGAAGCCCAGAGCCAGACTCATTACTGTAACTTTATATAAGGCTATCTCCAGAACCCATCAGAACCACTTATTAATGAGTATTACATTCACTAGGTAATGTTTTGGGTGTAATTATCCCATTCCAGGTATCAATTTCATACAATAGTTTTCAGTCTTCTACAGTTTCTTTTCTGATTAATATCACACTTTTGCTCTTGTATTTTCCACTGATAGAGAGGAAGATCCTTGATGTGAGGAAGGATGAAGAGAACAACACAATCCACAGTCAAACTTGAAAATGGGGAATGTGAGATTGTGGAGGCTGATGATAAAGATGCATGAACTATGGGTATCCTCAGAGAAAGCCATGCATTAACTGATTTTATGGACATGAATCAGGATCATACAATCTGCTTAGCATGTTGTCTGACTAGAATACTGCAGCAACATGAAGAGTAGTAACCTTCAGAACAGGGACACTGACAGAATGGTCAGATATCTGTCAGCATTACTGTCAGTGGTTGCCAGGATTCATTTTGTCATTTAACATCTTGCAAGCAGGTTATATATGAATAAGGAATCGTTGGATATCGTCCCTTTGTATCTCAAGCAGTTCTGGAAGAGGCCAACCCAGAGCTGAGGTTAAGTAGTTGTATATTCCAAAGAGTGGTGGGGAAGTACCTGGAATGTCAAGAACTACTTTGGAGCTAAATGACCATACAGAAGAGTTTTTTCTAATTCTTGCATTCAAAAATCCTCCATACTTTGTGTTGCCTATAAAAGCAAGAGAATTTCCTTTAGTTCAAGAGCTGAGGTCACTAGCAAACAACTTCAGTTGTTGTAAACCAGAAGAACTGAAAAACACTCATTTGTTGCATATTCTTGGTACACGTGAAGCAAGCAGAAAGGTTTTCTGAGATATCCTGCTGGTAAAACTGAAGTGCCTCTTCTGACCTACATCCCCAGCTGGTGAATATTAGCACTGTTGTCTGCAGACACACATCAGCTTCTGCAATCTTAGGGGACAGAAAAACTAAAATAATACAATATTTATTTTTACTGGTTGATTTTTTTATTTTTTTTTTAAATTTCCAACCTCAAGTTTACGTATCATAGAGCTAGAGTCTTTCTAATTACTATTCATGCAATCAAATTACTGTGAATGCCAGACCACACATTGCATTGATAATATGCGAACTTCAATACACTGTGGCATTCCTGTATAGGCACTGTGTTGATTAGAAGTGGGTTACATATCTTAGTGAGGTCTGTTTTCATATATTCAAGTTTAATAGGGAAACTCATGTAAATGCAAAATTAAGGTAGTTATATTAATTTCCTTAGAACGAGAAGCCAAGTTAATTAACAGTTCTAAAGAATTTTGACATGGCCAGATATAAGGCAGGTAGAACCATAATGTATCACTGCTTTCCCCAACAGGACCCAGTCCCATAAATTGTAATTATTCCAACATGCACGTTATTAAAAACTTATGTTTTATTTTTGTCTGCTTTTATGTCTTCACTTTAAGTTTTAAAAACATTCTAATGAGCCATTTTAACATTAAGGATATAGTAGAAGTGGTAAATCTTTAAATCAAATTGAATATATCAGGGGACTGCATACAGGTGAGTAAGTATCAGTTACAGCAAATATAGGATACAGATGTTTATAGAGAAAAAGGAGAAAGAGGTTTGGAAACAGGCAAATGTTTAAAGAGAGTTTCATTTATACTTTGTTCTATGACTCTTAGAAAAACTCAAACACTCTAGCTAGAGTATACTCTGCAGAACACTTGATTTTAACAAAAATGCTTGACAAATTCACCAAATGTTCTTCACGAATCAGCATTTTATTAATAACATTAGCTTAAGAAATAAAACAAAAAGAAGCTACGAATGCATGTTGTGAGGGAATGTTGAAATACAAATGGGACATTAGTGTATGCAGAAAATAAAAGTAGATTTTAAGTTATCAATGCCAAAATCCAGAGATTTAAGTGGTCCACGCATTCCATCATAAGCAAAAGGTGTTGAATCCAAATAAAATCCGAACTGTTTCACAGGAAAAAAATATATTTTTCCCGTTAGCACTGTTACTAAAAATAAGGGAACCTACCCTGTCTCTGCTGATTGTGGCTCTACTACAGACAATATCGAAAGTTTACATTCCTGTGCAAAGTAGTGCTGTGTTCAGTAGAGATCAGTTACTAACAGATATAGTCCAAGCTAATACTCTTGATCCAAAAATTGTTTTCAGGCAGTTCCAGAGCTGCAATCCGATCAGTGTATGTGGTAGATTTTAAACTCTTACCCCAGTGGGTAAAGGACAGAAAGATGTTCCCGTTTCTCTGTGCCTCTATAAAATTCTGTAATTCATAAGAATAACAACATGTTACAATCTCACCTATGTTCTGAAGGAATGTGCTGAAATAGCCTTTCCTAAAAATGCACGTATTCAAGAAAGTGCAATGAAAATCTGTAGTTCTGTCAGTGCCTGACTGTGGGAAAGACCCACTGTCTTTAAAATGTCAGCCAAAATCCATATGCAGCTACAAAAGAGAAATGTCGGGTATCTACTTCATGCAACCTACACAATGCTACCGGTCATCGAATCACAGAGTCATTAAGTTTGGAAAAGACCACTAAGATCCTCTAGTTCAACCATCAGCCCATCCCCACCACACTCACTGACCATGTCCCTCAGTTCCACATTTCCATGGTTCTTGAACACCTTCAGGGATGGTGACTTCACCACCTCCCTGGGCAGCCTGTGCCAATGCCTCACCACTTTTTCTGAGAAGAAACTGTACTTAATATCCAACTTGAACATCCCCCTGGCTCAACCTAAGGTGATTTTCTCACATCCTATCCATCTCAGTTCATGTAACTCAAAGTTTGAATCTATGCAACTCTTGGTTGGAGATGAGGCAAAGCTAGAATGAAAGACCATGTGCTTTTTGTTAACAAGACATCGTGATATAATCTGTGTTAACACACCTACTGATATCCATGAGAAGCTCTTTTTACTATCACTATCTGTCTAGAAGATATTGTTTCATCTTACCAAAGTCTTATTACGTCATACATTTACACCAACTATGATTGAATACAGAAGTACAACCAGGGAGGAAGCTTTCCCACCCCAGAGATTTCTATACAACCCTGAGCATTGAGGCACTACACCTCAGGAGAGCTGGCCACAGTGAAAAAAATGCTACAGTTTGTTCCCAACTTGGTAGACAGCCTGCATAAAGCTATGAAATGAGTTTCATGATCTCCATCCTTATCTTCAAGACCCACAGTATCCCAAAGCTACTAAATACTGGGTACTCAGTATTTTTAACATAATATATATAAAATACATGCATACTTAAAAGCAAAATCCAGAACAAATCTCATGCTCAAAATTTGATTATGAAAAGAAGATGGTGAATACAATCAATTTACTTAATGCTGTCTTTATATGCAGCCAGATATCTTGTTTTACACTGTAACGCCTATGTAAAACAAATGACATTTACTGTAAGACCAGCTTCAAAAGTATTTGAAAGGAATATGGATCCTTAAGATTTCCTTATAAACATGATAATAGTAGGGCAACTTGTCATATTCCCTTTCTCCCTCCTCTTGCAAAAATTATTTTGTGGCTCTTGAAAGAATCAGAGAAAACAAATCCAAGATGAGAATTTGACTAATGTTAGTTGTAGAATAGAGTTCTATTTTACTAAGAAGCTTTAGAAATGTGAAAAAGGGAAAATCTGTAGTACAATAATTAATGCACCAACTTTAAAAGGAAGTACGGTGTAATTCATGAGAGAGTAAAGAGCTTCCATGGTGGAAAAGAAGAATAATGACTACATATGTCCTACAGGAAAGATGCTGTAAATTAACCGACTGAAGGTTAAGGTTTCTGAATTTGTTCTGTTTATTTATTTGTTTTCTTACAGAGTCATTTATAAGAAATCACATCTTCAGTACTGCTTCATAAAAAATTCCTGTGATGCAACACTTTAATTTTCAAGCTCTGCTTGCATTAGATCCACAGGGTAACAGGAAGGAAGATTCTGCATTATTTCTTAATCAAAGCTTTAACAAGTCTTCCTTTGCAAACCAACACTTACATTATCCTGTTGAGGACATTAGAAATGAAGATGCAAAGCAAAATCCCTGAAATACAAAAACATCCATAATTAATAATTACTATTAATAAAAGAATAAGTACATGACAGCTGGAATGTTGGACTCCTCTTTCAAGGGAAAAATTAACTAATACACTGGATTTGTCCTATGGTTAACAGAGGAAGTTACTACTCTTGCAGACTAAGAAAACTGGTCGTCACTCATCAGCTCATTGGAGACTTCTATTCAGTTGACATGTGGACTGGATACTTTATTACATGGACAGTCTCCCTTTCTCTACAGTTCAGCAAAGTAATAGATATTTAGGCAGATAATAAGGACCATGTGGATTTTTCCATCAGGTGGTAGACAAATAGCAGTTTGCACTGACAGCAACTCATTTTCACTATGTAGTTAGATAAACTACATGGCCCCCAGTATCAGCTTCTATTCCAATTTCTGACCCATTGCTGTTAACGTCACAGTCTAATGCAATGGTGGTTTGATACAAGAGGAACTCTCATCATCAGTTCCCTATAGCTCTGTCTTATGCATCAGGATAAAAGACACTAGAAAGCATAGAGGAAGGACTGAAAGCAGCATTTATCAGACTCCTTATATCAATGGACAGTTGTGAAAAGTTAGATGGTAATGCAACATTAGCCTCAAGCTTCTAATTGAAAATACTATAAAAGGATGTGTACATATCACTATTATGATTAAATGTGATTTATCATGGACTTCAGTATGGGACCTAAGTGCTAAGCTACCCATGATATCTCAGACGAAAATTGAGTGACAGCAAATGCACATGGAAACATGACATGTATACAACAGCTAGATGAAGCCAAGAGCTTCTCCAAAATTAAAACAGCACTAATTTTTCTCCAGTTGTACTTCTGTCAACCTGAGCAGATCTCCGCTTCAGAAATGAGCAGCACTGCTGACTCCAGAGGCTGCATGCTGACCTAACTCCTCATACAGCTGGATATCACATTGCCACACACAGCACTTAATTGGGCAGATGAAATATGGGGTTGGTTAGGAGCACTTCATAGATGGGAAATAGCTACAGATCTGCAGGCACAGAGATGTATGATGAAGCAAGCCAGCCATTCCATCCAAAATAACCTCTGCTTGCTCCTTTGCCATAGATTGGCTACTTTATTATTATTTAAATGCAGAAAGATCTACCAAATATGTAGGCATATTGCTTTGTAACTTGACAGTATAATGCAGTAACTAAGGACCTGCCTCAGGGCACTGTTCCAATACAGCTATTTTTTTGTAGTCTGGGGCTACTTTTATACCAGGACATGGCAATAATTAGAAGATCAAAGCCCAACACTGTAAAAGTCATTCATATTGCCAAAGGTAACAGGTACGAAATTACCATGCACATTTTTTTTGTCATTCTGATGCTTTCCCCAGTAAATAATTATATTTCCTGCTCACTTATTCATGTCTTTTAAAAAAATTCACTGTTTTATTTATTATATTTGAATTTATTTGCATGCACTGTGCCTTCTCATCAACTCAAATGCTTATAAAGATTCTGTTTACCATTTGCAATAATCATCATATTTTCATTCTTCTATCTGTATTTGTAGAGCCTGCTTTGTCTACTAGAGTATATGTATAATTCTCCTCTAGGTTTATTAGCAGGAAACTATGGTAGGATAAAAAACAATATATTTATGAAAATGTAATTTACACTCTTTGTGTTAGGGAAAGTCAGTCACACTAAGTAATGTGCATTTTAGAGGACTTATTAGATAGCAAGAATGCTATTCATAACTGAGAACTCCCTGCTGATGAGCTGTGAAAGATTGTTTTTTTATCATTTGAGGAATGCCAGTGCCTGAGACTGGGATCTCACTTCTGTTATATTTAACTTCATTTAAATTACAGTAAAGGAAGTGATGGCTGGTGTGGAGGAATGGGGCAGATGATGACCAGTTTGTTAGGATAATGTCAGAGACTTAGCTTGGTTGTGATCTTTAAAGCAACTTTTTTTCTGTGGAAAAGAAATATGCATTAATGTACTAATTTGTGCTACAAACAATGACATTGCCACAGCTGCTTCCACAATGAGCAGCAATGTTTTCTTCAACCAAAGGAGCTTCCATTTACACTTCAGTTAAAACTGTCATTGTATTCTGACTTCAATGTTTGCACATTGAACTGGTGAAAGCAAAAATGAGGAAATTGAAGAGGAAATGCTTCTACTTTTCATGATGATTGTATTTTTCTATGAAATAGCATTGGAAGGAGCTTCTCTAGCTGCTGTTGAACTGGTAGCAAGTGTTTGGAAGCTCATTTTACAGTTTGCTTATTCCCTGGTCTGGGAGAATGTTTTCTTCATCTCACAGAAAATACAGACAGACCTTGGCTGTTTGGGTTGTGTGCATGGTGGGTACAATAGGTGGGAGATTTGGTCACGTCTAAAATACAAAATAATAAATACCTCCTATCTATAACATCTTGGAAAAGCTACACTTCTAAGAGTAATACCCTAAACGATAACTAAACATTTATTTTTACCTTTCAGAGAATTTTCTGTGCGGGGAAAAGGGCAAAAGGGTTTATTTTCTTGATATAAAGTACAAGGGTTTTTAAAAGGACTTTCATTTCACATTCTCCAAGATGAGACAAAAGAAATGGAAAATTTGAAGAAAAAAAAAGAGAAATAGGAGGATAATTTATCATTGCTAGATTCAGAGCACTATCTGAAGGGATGACAGGGGAAGTCTGAATATATAAACTACAAGTTACCTTGATATGTGCCTACAAGCACAAAAACATTCAATACGTGTACCTACTTTCAGAATTATATGTATACAAACTTAGCTGAATTCAAATATTTAAGGTAGTGAAGTTAATATATCCAAGATTTGCTTCAGAAATGCAGCCACCGATATTGGCAACAATAAACAAGAAGTGACCACTGGTCAGGATGGAAGTGACAGAAGTTTCCATTTCTGAACATGTACATTTAGGGGGCCTCTATTTCCCCTTCTTTTCTGCCCTAACATATACCTTCCGGTACTTCCTTCAAATGGGATTCCAGCTTCATGTCTTCACTTTGCTCCATCCTGCACCAATCTTCTGTTATGTATCTCTTCATAGCAATGCCAGTCCACTTTCCTCAACCCTAAAACTAGCAGATACATGGGTATCAAGAGAAGGGAGCAGACAGAAAGTCGTAGGTTGGTGTAAAGCAAAACATAGGTAACAAAGCTGCTGAGAACTTGAGGAATACCAGCTCCAACTCCTTTACACCCTCTGACTAGTCAGCAGGAAGAGGCTGCTCAGTCTGCAAGAGCCCCTTTGAAGGATCCCTGATTTCGAACTCTTGCAGCTCACTGAGGAATTTGCAGAACTTGCAGGATATGTAACATCATTTCAGAATACACCCTTGGGCAGAATAGGAGCATGACTTCTCTCACAGATCAGAGGAAATTTCTGGAACTCACTCAAATGTCTACCTTTCCTGAAATAGAGGCATATTGAAAACCTAATGGATAACAAAAAGAAAGACACTGAAAAAGGAATTCTGCAAAGAACAGCATTCAGTGCTGAAATTGTCCCCAGGCATAGCTGGGAGCACAACAATCCTGAGGTGTTACAATGCAAAAGGAACAAAAAAAAGCAAACGAATGATGCTTTTTCTCTAATTTATGACCGATACCTTGCCCTTGAGGCCTTGATTCAACTTAACTTCCACATAAGCCTTGGTACCTCTGTGGCTCTAAGATTTCAGAGGCACCTAGCCAATAGGAAATGCTGGGCTCAGAGACTTAAATGGAATTTAAGCTGGGGGAAAATTGGCTGAAGTAGAATTTTTAAAGAATTATTTTCCTTGATATTAAGATAACTATGAAATGAGTTTTCTTGTGCACATAGAATAATACTTTTCAGTTTTTTCTATATTCAAATCAAAAATATTTTCAATCCTTTTCATTTGTTACAAAAGTTGGGCAAAAGCACAGATAAAAATCACAAAGCCATATAATTTGTTGGTGTGTTTTGAAAGGATACTTTCAAGGAAATAGGAAAGAAGGAGCTAGATTGTTTTCTATTTCACTTCTAATATCTTAACACTGGGCAACAGAAATTCCCAAGTGATTTTTACGTACCTGCAACCAAACTCCTGGAAAATCATGATCAACAGTAAACGATTAAAAGACATTTGCACAGCGCACAGCTACAAGATATCTTTGTAATCTGTCACCTAGATTAGTTTCAGATTTTCCAGTCCATTTTAGGCCTGAAAATTTCAAAAGGATTCCCCCCCTTCCAGTGCCATTCTTACTGTAGTATTACTCCAAGATAATGGAAAGTTCAGCTGTAAAGAATTTGCAGACTATGATCTTAGTGTAAGTTTAAATGAAGTTAAACATTAATCTTTGGGAAAATACTGTCACCATATCATTCAGGATGTGGGGAAAAAAAAAAAAAAAACACAGAAAAATGTAATAATTAATCCTTTTTTTTTTTTTTGGTCTGTAGAATTGCAGAATCATTGGAAGGTTTGAGATGGAAGGGACCTTAAAGTCCACCCAGACCCAGCCCTGCCATGGGCTGGTTGACCCCCCCTAGCTCAGGCTTCCCAGGGGCCCATCCAACCTGGCCTTGAACACCTTCAGGGATGGGGCACCACAGCTCTCTGTGCAGCCCATGCCTCTAAGTAAAGAATATCTTCATAACATCTAACCTAAATCTCCCCTCTTTTATTTTAGAGTTTAAAGCAACTCTCCCTCATCCTATCATGATCAGACTGTATAAACAATCCTCTAAGATGAGCTTTAATTTTATGACAAGAAAAAAACAAATAAGAAATAGCTCACATTGTCCAGATTCCATCTATGATTTTGTTTAATAAACAGTTGTAAATTTTGGGTTTAGTCCCTTTTCTGTCAAGTAAAAACAACAAAAAATCATCATGTGTTCATTTCTGTTATCAGGAGGAAGAGTTAGCAGGGCCAGATCATCAAAAATTCTTATGTGTGTAAAAGACACTGCTTAAAAATCACAAAATATTGTTAGACTAGCACTATAGTTCAAATGCAATGAAACAGACAATACTAGTATATGATTTTGCAACAGACTCTGAACAAAGCCTGAGGACCACAGTTTCACAATCACTGTAAAGCTTTTGGACTGTGCCCTTTATAACTAAAGCATGCTTGAGAAGAGAAGGATACAGAGGGGAGGGCAACAAAAGTTTGCATTTCTCTGATGCTGTAGACAGCGTGTGTAAGAATAGCTGAGCCTTCAGGGGTGTTCTTTCATTTCAGGATACTGCACAGTATAGTAGAAGCATAAACAGAAGAAAGTTTATCAAGAACTGGGATTATTCCAGAAACCAAAACCTGATAATTTTATGTAACTGTCTTTCAGTTGTAATTACCCATGTTTAAACAGTTGTCCAAGGATTTATAAATAATTATGTGGAGAATTTCATTAGAGCTTCATACAGTGATGATGACACTTCTTTCCTAGGCATCCACAGGGTCAGATGCCCATAGTGCACACTGGGAAAGCTTGTCTCATTCCTGTGTTTCCAAAAGCCACGAACAGTGAACACAATTGCTAGTGCTGTTGCATGTGGTGTTAACTTCCTCAGAAGACATGTGATCATGATTTGGCAAGAGTGTGTTCTACTCCCAGTAGGATAACATAGGACATCTTCTTCATTTTTAGTTTTTCAAGAAAATGATGTTATGAATGAATCACACAAAGGGGGGTCTGGAATCAAAGTTCCTTACCTTAAATTGGATGAAGGATTGCATCATTGTGAGGATGCTGAAAATCTATGTCATTGATGTGTGAATCTCGTTATGCATCATGCATGAGCTCTGTGATTGAGATTATTTTTAATCTCTCTTCCAGACATCTTCTTGAATTTTACTTAGCTTAGAAAAGCTTGTTTGCCTGTTCATTGTGCCACAGTGGAGTTTCATATGTTTTACAGTATGCAACAGAATCAGTTGTAGGAGAACAGGAAGATGGTAGCAAAATTTCTCCCAGACAGTACAGCACATCTCAGGACAGTATTTAATGACTGTTTATGAATACCCTCTTTAGAGTAGTCATTCCTATTCATATTCCTTTGTAAAAGACCAGCAATCAGTCTCAACTGGATGCCTGAAGTACTACTACGTTACAGATTGAAGGATTATATCCCCCAGCAGAATCCAAACCCGGTGCTTGAACAAATGCATTCTGGCATAAGAGGCTTTTTGAACACCACTGGGCCACCCAGAGCACTTCAAAGAGGGAAGAATGCTAAGACAAGTATTAGACAAGTGTACTGTGACTGCAAATAAGTCTCACTATTTTGCATAATATAGAGCAAAGGACTTACGCATTCAGTATTCAACTTTGAAAAATCTAACCGTTAAAAAACAGAATTATCTTTCATTCTTTCAGGCTTGCAGAAGGCATCCTCCTCAGACTCCAAGGCAGAATCACATACACCTCAGCTTATTCACACAAAGGATTTACCAAGCATTTGCCATCCTTTATGATGGTTATGAATTGCTGCCTTTTTTCTGGTGAAATTTGTCAGTAAGATCAATTACTGGCATACAGCCACATTTTAGTGTGACTTCAAATATGATAATTTTTAATGTGAAATAGTAAACTTGCTGATGAGTAGTTTTTCCTTCCAAAGAGGTTTAATTATTCAGGCTCCCCATTCTCTTTGATTGATGTATATTCCTTTTATTGGCTACTGTGACAATGAAGAAATTCAGAATAGAATGTGAATAAAAGCTGTCTGCTCCCTCAGGTATATAACTTTTCTCCAAGTTTTCTTTGAAGTAGCTGAAGCAGCAGCAGTAGTCTGCTGAACTACTTAAGCCAATTGTAGAAGTATTTTATTAATAAGTACAATTTTATTGAGTTGCGAGAATATCTACTAAATAGACAAGGACTCTCTGTCCTTCTTCTAGAGTTATTCTGAACTGTTTCTGTTAATCACTGTATTATTTTCTATAAACTTATAAATAGAAAGACAGTCAAAGGGCTGATGCTGTTGTGTTGATGAGAAATCAGGCTGAGTAGGGCTGACTCGACACTTCCGAGGGTTGAGGGAACTGGGATTGTTTAGTCTGGAGAAGAGAAGGCTCTGGGGAGATCTTATCACTCTCTAAAACTGACTGAAAGGAAGTTGTGGTGAGATGGGGGTCGGCCTCTTCTCCTTGGTCACAGCATTAGGTTGAGAGGGAGTGGCCTCAAGCTGCCCCAGAGGAGGTTCAGAAAAAATTCTTCTCAGAAAAAGTGGTGAAGTGTTGGCACGGCAGCCCAAGAAGTTGCTGGAGTCACTGTCCCTGGAGGTGTTCAAGCTTTGTGGAGATGTGGCACTGAGGGGCATGGATTAGTGAGTATGGTGGGGATGGGTTGATGGTTGGACTAGATGACCTTAGAGGTCTTTTCCAGCCTTAATGATTCAGTGATTTTATGATTCTGTGATTATGGTAGTTCAGGATGGCCTATATTTTCAGAAGCTTGGTCTTCAGATTCCTGATTCCTTTCTTCCTTTCTGTGTTTTTAGCATTAGAGAGAGTTTTGTTGTAAAGTGGGCATTTCCCCATTGGTGTAGTATACAGAGTGCCTGGTCCTGTATCTTGTGATGAAGTGCACAGGTGTCTTCTCTGACTTTTTGGAAGTGACTCCAGGGCACTTTCAAATGTTCAGTGAAGCAAACAATGAACAGATGTTGTAAAGGTCTTCACTTTTTTGTCATTCGAGTATTGCACATCAGATCAATTAAGATTTCTATGAATGCTAGTGCCAGGAACAATAGCACCTGAAAGATTCTGATTGTCATGATGTCTGAACCACTTACATTTACCCACCTCACAAATTTAAGCTTCTTCAGCTTTATTCCTGCCCTTTCTATTTCTGAGCAGGATAAATCAAGACATATAATTCCATGTCTAGGAAGTTTCAGCTGAGATCTTAAACCCTAAATCCAGCCATCTCAGCATGACAGGGTGAGGTAATACCTTTCTCAGCTTTCGTTCTCTTGGTTTAAGTCAGCTCAAGTGAATTCTGTGGTAAGGCACAGCTGCAAGGAAGAGAGTTACATTTCACATAATATTGGTTGTGTTCAGGTTATCCCAAAACACTTTACAGAGAGACACACTTTTGTGCTGTGCAGTGCAGTAAATGTAAGGTGAATATGACAGCCATTATGTGCTCAGTGAAAGCTGATAATTACTGTTAGCTTAGTCCTAGACATTTCTAGATTATGCTCAGTCCTGAAAGCATTACTTTGCAAATCTTACCCAAAACTCTACTGTAGTTGAATCACAGTTTGAAAGCAGTCCTTTGCTTTTTTGAGCTCTGGTGCCACAAATTGCATTTAACCAAAACATTATAAGCTATAGTGAGGGAAGCTGGTCCATAACCGAATAGTCATCCAAGCAATGGAACACATAGGAAAATCCATGCATTCCACCCATCTGCCCCACAATGAACCTTGTGGCATTATGTACCAAAAGGCTGTTGCAAACCAAACAAGTATTCTTTAAGTGTTCCATTTTCTCTGCTTAGAAACTCATTCACAGGTTTTAATTTAAGTCCTACTTCACAAGAAGTTACAAAGGGAATTGTCCTAAAGGGCAATATGTGAATCAAGAATTTAAAGAAAGTAATTAGATTCTTGAAAGTTTCAGCTTCCCTTTGATTTATAACTTGGTAATTATTAGAAAAAATAAAAATAGAACAAAAAACAATGTATAAGTGTTTAAACTATTCCACTAAGAGATACTGCTTGTCAATACTGAAAAAATTCAGATGAGAGAATTTGTGTTTCTTTCTTTGACAAATTACTCCTCTTGACAAAATCAATTTTGTTCTCTGAAACTTTCCTGTTTGCACATTTTCACATGAAATATTTTCATTTTTCTGTTTCAAATAATGTTTGTTTTGTTTTTTTCTCTCAAACTTGTAAGGCACTATGGAACAAAAGTATTTTTCAAATGCCCAAGTAAAATGAATTATTTACATATTATCAAAAATAAATGCAAGGAGTGACTCAGACTTTTGGAGGAAATCTGAAACTGCTTGGAACACACATTTCAGAGATTTTTCCTTTCTCACTGTGTGCTGAAAAGTGTCTCTACCCACCTCTGCTTATTTGAGAATGAATTTATGAACAAACACACAGAGAACAACTCAATAACTGGAACCTTAAAACAGCTTGTACCACAAGAATTGTTGGTCTCAGTGCACTGCAAATACCACCTGAGTCCTACTGTGTGTCTTTCATTTTTGTGAGGGTCAGCACTTGCCCAGAAGAAGCAGTCAGATAACTTGATAAAACTAATAATATAAAATAATGCCTATTAAAACAGTGTCTTTGCCACGAGATCAAATTCTAATGGTGTATTTAAAGCAGCCAACCTCCTTTTTATAGGTGATGATGAGAAAACTTTCTACAGTCTCCACTGGAATCTTACAAAGACCATTGGCAAGCTTGGTAAGACTACAGGACAATAGATGGCTGCGGTGTACTTGAAATATTTTGCACCTAGACCTGTAACATGGTGTCAAGTTTTTGCCTTTCACTTCCATTTGACAGCCTGGAAGTAAGTGTGAAAAAAGGAATTCCCACAGAGATGAAAGCTGACTTAAGAGTGCCTCACCCTCCGGTGTGGACAAGTCTCCCTGCTCTTCTCTCTCAAGAAAAGCACCTTCCAGGAGGCGGATACAGTCTAAGTGCAATCCTGACTCTCTTTGTATGTCACATAGAAATGTGGACAGACATAGGACTGTAACGTCTGTCCTGGGGAAGAAACAGTTTCAGTGGAGGCAATTCCTCAAAACCAGATAGCATGAATAGCATTCCCAAACTGAATTTCTCCAAGAAGTTTATTTATACATTTCTTCAGATCTCTGCTGTCAAAATGAAGCAGTATTGGACCAGTTAAAGTTGTTCTGCAGTCCAGCTTTTCCAGAAAAATCTAATCACAGTGTCTACAGCAACAATTAAATTCAAGAAGCAGCTAATGTCAGCTGACCATTCTAGGCTAACAAGGTCCCTGGATGGATCTTATTAATAAACATAGGATCCTTCACTCTTTCCGAATTTCATTAGTTTTTGCTCCTTTCTAAACTGTGCAGCAGTAGAGAGAGCTGAGTACAGAGGTATCAAATCTGCATGTATGTCCCCAGAGGGACCAGTCTATTAGACAAATGCCTGCAGGAGGCAGTCCAAAAATGGCTCAGTTCTTCCTCTTCCTTCTGTGCTACGTCTGTCAAACACAAGAGACAGACAGCTCAGCTCACAAAGACTGTGCTGGGACAGCTGAAGAAGTCAGTGCCCTGAGCTGCTAATTATTGCTCTTCAGGTAAAGCAGTTTGCTGACCTAGAGAACATTCTCACTGCAATAGAATAAGCATGCTCACACAATCATCTATCACATCCCAGATCTTGGGGTTTCCACCTCCTCCTGCAGAATAACGGGCAGTGGCTGAGAGCTGGCTGTTACTGAGATCTGAATGGAGGTACAAGCACCCTTTTGGACCAGGGCCTGGAGGAGATTCTTTTGCTGGCTATTTGAATCGCAAAGACTGGTGATTGGATTCGTTAGTCAGCCCTGAAACCAGCTGGCAGAGATGCCTTTGTGGTTTACCATCAGTAGTGCTCAAGGCCTATAATTTGCACTTCTGTACCCTTTCACCTAAAGTGCTACAGCAGTGGTTTTCCAGATTTTCTGTGCTAGTTTTCCCTTGTGCTCTAATCTGGGAGCTGTTGGCCTTACCACCCTGCTAAGCCTAACACTGGTGTTACAACACATTCTTATGGGAAGTGACTGCCACTAGCATAAGAAATGCCTCTATTCACTTCTTCCTTTGCAGATTTTTGAATATACAAAAAAGAAGCATAAAAACAACACAGAAAAACATATTTTGATTCTTGACAAATACTATCCAGGGCTATGTGTGCCATCTTAACAGTCAGTCAATGTGAAATATCTGCTCCTAGTTACCACTCCAACCAGTGCTAATAGTTTCATAATCAGAAACGGTGAATAGGAAGTACTAACAGTTCCAAATTAAAAATAAATGATGTTTTAGTTAAAGTGTAGTGAGTTTTCATTCTCATAATTAGCAACAACATATTTGTTGTTGCCACTTGCTGGTCTGCAGAGAGTCCCCAGAGGAAGTCACTCATCCTGGACATCCATCACTGCTCCTCCTGCCTGAAAAGGGTTTCTTTTTTGCCTTTGCTTTTCCCATTCCCATTTTCATTCACATTCTCATTCCTTTGAGTCTCATTTTCAAACTCCATCCTTCATTTTTCTCCAGATGTAATAAATATAAACATTAGAATCAATGTATGTCAAGTATTTTGGACCCTGCTAATAAATCTTTGTGTATGTGATTCTGTCTCACCCTCCCTTGTGCGAGAAATGGGAAATGCAATTAGTCATGGGCACGGCAGCACAATATGAGCACATATCAGTTTAGACAGTCTATAGCTGAAAATCACAAGCTTCCACCTCCCTTTTAAAACACTATGATGTGTTAGAGAATATGGAAGCCTTTACTATGCCAGGGCATACTATTTTCCAGTCTGTAAATCAAAGCTATTCTCTGAGCATCAAATTCAACTAACATATTGAGATACATGTTTAAAGTGTAGTATTTGATCATTTATAACCATTTACAAGACTTTTATATCTATACTTTGTACTTGTTATTTAGTCTTATGTTCAGTTATATCTCTTTTATTAATTGAACAACTCCCAAGATGCTTTTGTAGTAATTGGAATGGTTAACCTACAGCTTCTCAAGGTTACACAGTCTTATATTTTCCATCCCTTTATAATTCTTGTTCATTGTGAACTATGATCAAAACCAACTGCTTAAGAATATATTTTACAGATTGTGAACCTTAGCTTTCACTGGGTTCAGAAAACTTGCAACTTGCATTGTGGACAGTATGTAAAGTAATGATATCTATTGCTTTTGGCATAAACAATTTGCTGGGAACATTTTGAGAAAGTCTGGCTGCACTTTATTCTTGAACGAAGTGACAGTGTTTACAAAAGAATCTATAGGATCCTATTCCAGTTGTAGAGTTCACTACAATGATACATTACTACTAGGTGTTTGCTTCAGATTTGTGTCTGATTTGACTGATTTTCATTATATTCAGAAATAATACAATCAAAATTCAAAATACGTACCCTTAAGATTCTCTCATCTTTTTACTGAAACTCCTTCCCTACCCAGATCTTCATGCAAAATCACCATGGTATTAATGTTATTTGGGAAATCTAAATAAGGATAAGATCTTGAAGTTATACTTGAACTCCATCTTTGGGTTTTTTTTTGTATTTTTTTTTCAGTGTTTCTGAATGGGAATAGATAGGTCTTTATCCTGTTACTTGACAGCTTTATTAGTCCTTCATTGGCCTGAAAATCTTCTTGAAATATAAGTATTGTCCTAGGACTTCGGTACCACAATCGAATTGTAAGTCCATCTTAAATATGGAAGATATTAAAATTCTTTAACTGATTCTTTCCTATTTTTTACTAGATTTTCTCACTAGGAATTCCACCTGTAACTAGAATTTAGCTGCAGAAAAACAACACCTACCTCAAGATTCAGAGGCATTTTGAGTATCGTCAATCTCAAAATATAATCTTGCTGCTTTCTCAAAGATTCTGTGACTACTTTGATTCTGGTAAAGCAAGGGGTAATTTGGTGAAGCACAACAGAAATCACTTCAGTTCTTATTATTAGCTTTCCCCTCCTGTCTGAGTAGCAACAAGCTATTAAAACACTTTTTTACTCATACTTTCTCTGTTAAATCTTGCCTAAACACAGAAAATGAACCAGTTCTTAAGATATCTAACACATACAGCAAAAGAGGTCCCACTTTGGTCAGCATTCCATGCCTTCACATTAAAAATTACTATGTGCATGTGATGTGTAAACTTAACATTAAAGGTGTAGACTTTGTATGATAATTTAAAATATAACAACATCAAAAATGCAAAAGATATTTTTCAAAACAAGAGAGTTTCCATACAGAAATGTATTCAAATGCATGTAAAATTTCCTTCATTAATAGGTTGTTTCTTGTCTTTAAAATGTCTATCCTAAAAGTATAGAAAATGATAGAGAAAGCAATAAATAAGGCCCTTGTTTGATTCACATTTTTTTTCTCCTTTTTTTAAAAATTTTTTTTAATTTCTTAGAACATCTTCCAACATTTAACAGGTCCGTTACATTAGAACAGTGGACAACATGACATATTCACTTTATCTTAACAAATCCAGAAGTGGAGGCATTGTTGCCCTGGCAGCAAACTGTCTGAGGTACTTGATGCTTTGCAGACAGTCTGGAAGAATTCCTCTTTGGCAGCTCCTGAGTCATGTATTCTACACAAGATATCAGTTCCAATTATTTTGTGTTGCATGTAAGAAAAGAGTATTTCTGAGTGATCGTAAACCCATTGTGAATTAGGAAAGATGCCATTTATGGCAATACAACATGAACCAGCACTGGATGTTTCAGGCTCTCCTTTTGTCTCCAGGGTATCCTGTTTCACAGTTTCCATTCATCTTAGCAAGTCACAGTGTCAGTGAAAGGTGAGCTATGTCCCATTCATGCATCTATGCTGTTGGTATGTATCACCTACAAGAGCCAGCTGGAGGCCATCTGGGGAACCCACTCATCCCTTTCTGTTGAGGCAACACGGAGATTTCGTTCACCAGAGACACCTTAGTGAGTCCTAAATTTAGATATCATAATGTGAAGTCAGTTTCACAGACTGTTTCTTATGGTGCCACAGGACACCGAAGCACCAGACAGGATCGACAGCTAAATCAATTAAACTGCTTCATTATTTCATCAGACTTCTCCCTCTCTCAGCTCTTGTCTTATACTGAGCTTGTAACTGCTGTTATTTTGTAAATGAAAAGTGCTGGCACTAAGTCACTGGTTAGGGTTTCAAAATGTGATAATAATACAGTTATGTTCTTTACAAAGTACAACATAATAGTGCCCTTCAGTCAAGTGAGAAAATGAGTAGAAGAGAGACTGGGATGCCTGAATGAGTAAAAGCTCTGGTTTGTTCTCATGCTCTTTATGCACTCTTATGAATTTTCCAGTAAAGTACACAGTAATACAAATGCTAGCAGACATCACTAACTGTAAGTAAATCATGGAAAGTATTCGCAGAAAATATGTCTAATCTCATTTTATGGAGGAAGAAGGAAAATGTACAGAATTGGGGGGTTTATGTAAACTCACCCACACTGCCTAAAGCAGAATTGAGGACTGAGTCAACACATTCTTTCTCCCATAACAACTTCAACATGTATTTCTCCGCTTATATTCGGAATCTGGATTCTGCCTGCTGATGGATATACCTAATTGACAAGAATCATGTAGAGCACGGAGCTTTGGATAGCAAGGAAAGCAGCACAGAATTAATTTTTTTTCCACCAAACAGGGAAGAAATAAAAGCTTTTGTGTGTCCCATCCAAACTCCTCAAGTCTCAGTAACAACATCTGCAGACACCTCTCTCAGTAAAAACCCAGCAACAGCCCAGAAAACTGATTGTTTGCACCACAAATATCTTTCAGACAGACAAGGGAAATGGCAGTTGTTGAAACAAAGCAAGAAAGCTGAAAATACAGTAACAAAGATAACAGAGCTCAAAGTCTAAGTGCCTGAAAAGAAAGCAGTGTATTAAATGGAGCATGCAAATAAAAGCTCTTTTGGAGCCTATGGATCTTAGATCAGCCTTACTGGCACAGTACGAGGAATGTCCATATCCCAGTCATAATTTTCATAAGAAAATGAAGTTCTAAATGAAGAATTTAGACTCAGTGATCCTAAAATCAGTAAGATTCTCAGAATAAGATGGTCTTTAGGTATCCTGAGACATAAAGATCCATCCTGAAATTACTATAGATAGCCTATAACATTTTCAAGTTTTAACATATTTACAGCAAAGCGTACAAATTACTGCTAAAGAACTGAAGTTATGAAGAACAGATCATGTCTATATTCAACAATAATTTATCACATGGAATGAAAAAAATTGCTGGAATTTTTGGTGTAAATTTATTTGTTTACAGTCGTTACAGCTTTCTATTATTTTCTTTTTCCATTGATATAAAAGCCTACAGGTTTGATAATTTATGCAGACATTTTAGGAATTTGATTAGCAATCTTTAACTCCTCATGGATATGGATCAGCTGAAACGTCTTAGAAGGCAGGTTTCCCAAATATCAGACAATTCTTGTCTATCTTCCGTCTGTGTTTTCAAATATTTTAAAACTGCTCATGAAATGTTGGAACAAAATCTTGACATTCCCTTCCAGGAATTACCTGATTAGCTTTATCTGCAAGGGCTGCTCTGTAAGTAATGCCTCCTATTGTATTATGTGCACCCACAATATCAAATGTGGTTGTTATTGTTCTGGCAATAAAGTTGAATCTTCTCACCAATATTCTGGTACATGTTGTTGCCATGTGACAGATGGCAGCAGAGAGGCAGTCTGACGAAATGGCATCTGACATAAAAGTGCGTATGAAGGAAACATGTGTCACTGAATTCCTCCATGCAGAAAAAATGGCAATTCTTTGATCTATGGAGACCAAACACTGGATCTGAGCACTGTGAGGTGATCAGTGGTGTGTCTCAGCAGAGGAGGCAGTAACATGAAAGATAAGCCATATTCTGAAGGGCCATGAACAACTATCACACCATGAAAAGGAGAGCAACTTGATCATCTGCACAAGTCAGTGGATTATGATAGGATACTGAGCATGGAGCTGAATATTGGCTTCAGTGTGTTGGAAACAATGGTGACAATGTCATACCGTGAAGTTTCTGCCAGGTGGCTCCCATGAATGCTCACATGGGAATAGAAAAAAACACTATATGCAAGGTTTTTAACAGTTATTGAACCAATATGAACCCAAAGGTGACGGCTGACAGGTGATCACATCATTACTGGCTATGAGATGTGTTGTCACCACTATGACCTCGAGTAAAACATGTAGTCCATGGAGTGGAGACGTGAATTCCACTTCTAAGAAAAAGTTCAAGATGTAGTTCTCAGTTTCTAAAGTGTTGTGAAATGTCTTTTGGTGATAGGAAAGAGGTAATCTTTCTGGTTTTCCTGGAACCTGGACAAACTGCCAGTTCTGATCACTACATCCCAATACTGATTAAGCTGAAGGTGCAAACTTCCACAGTCAGACCAGAGGAGAAGATATCCTTTCTCCTGCAATACAATAACACCAGGTTCCATATCAGTTTGAAGACCGTGGAGTACATTGTCAGACTTGGCTGGACTGTTCTACCACATCCATTGTATAGTCCAGATTTGGTGTCTTCTCCTTCTGGCTTCCATCTGCTGAGGCTGATGAAAGACGGACTGCATGGGCAACATTTTCTTAGCAACATGACATCATTTCAGCTGTGAAACAATAGGTCACCTCCACTGGTGCAGGTTCTTATAAGCGTGTCTTGAAAACTCTTGTTCATTGCTGGCAAAAATGCACAGCTAATGGTGATAACTATGCTGGAATATAATCTTTGGTAGCTGAGAATTTGCATTATCAGATAGTGTCATTGTGCTCTTCGTATTGTAGTTTCCACGGAAATAAATAGAAGGCATTACTTCTGGAGCAATCTACATTTCTCACATTCTTGAGAACTTAAGAAAAAACAACTTTTTTTTCCACAGATAATTTGATTTCCAAAATCTAGAAAGATTCAGCAGTCCAACTCTCATGAACTGAGGATTGCTATTTACTTATCAGAAGTACTGGGTCACCAAAATTAACACAGTTCTAGTTATACAAATGAAAACTTTAAAGTGACTCACAGACTTAGATCCTCTCTGTAGAATTATTACTATATTTTGATCTTTTTATCCTCTTTAACTTCGTATGCTTTTTTCTTTTATACTTTGTACTTTAAAAAGTGACTCATGAAATAATATACATGCCACAAATTCTGAAACTTAAGGCAAAAGTTCTAACAATTACCAAAGAAAATGTGAAAAAAAATCCTGTAAAGTAAATTCTTTGCCTTCTCAGTATAGCCAGTTTAATCTCCTTTGTTTGTTTTATATGTGTGTGTGCGTGTGTGTTTGTGTATGTGTGAGTGCATGAGAGATAGCCGAGGCAGAGACTTTATTATGCAAAAATCTTACAGTTTGCTGACCAGATTTTTGCCCATAAAAATATCTTATAGATTATTTTCACCATTACTGAGTCTGATCCAATCTCTAATCTGAATTACACAGACTTCAGTAACAAATGCTTTACAGGATGCATATTTGGAGATAAAAGGTTCAGGTTCAGTCCAGTCTCTAGCTATGATGAAATTTCAGGAGATGGGTTTGAGGTGGAATTTGTTCCAGTATTTAGCCAAATGCAAGTGCTATGTACCATGTCATAAACTCCACTGCTGTATTAGCCCTGAGACAGATGAAACAATAGGATTTAATTTCTCTCTGGTGTGTCATGGTCAAAACAAAGTCAGCTGTTTAAGATAAGAATTAGGGAAGATTAATGCCAAGTATGAAACAAGACTGGATATTATTAATCAGTATCTTTTATAGCCCTGTTTTATGAAGCTTTCAAGAGTCAGTATGCAAAAGCCACTGGGAGATCATCTCCAAGTGGAAGAATTATAGCCATAACCCATTCTGGAAGGAATAAACAAATAAATAAATAGACAAATAAATCACTTGGGGTACTATAATGCAGTATCATGTCCTTGCAACACCAGACATGTTTGACCAGCATTATCTTACATTATTGTGAGCAGGTTCCTGAATTTGTTCTGGCATTCTGCTTGCAGACTGGGAAAGACTCATTTTTTATTGCATGCAGTACATTCTGAGTTGCCTCAGGTCATTCAGCATAAGCACCATCTGAGCAGGTTCCTTTTTTCCCCTTTGGATTCTTTTAATATTTTGCTGAATATGGGAGGCTGTCTTGCCTATATTGGTTCCTCATTGCTTCCTCATAGCTCTAACTCACATGGCTATGAATATAATCTTAGATCAGCAAGTAAAATGTGCACTTAATTCACTGAACTTAGTGTAATAGAGGATTTGGCCCAATTTTCTTTTTCTGGATCATCTTTAAATAACTTGGAAGGAAACCTTTCCCCTAGCTGTGTCCAACAGGGTCACGTTCCTCCAGCTATCCAGCAAGGTTTGCTCTAGTTTCAATAAAACCATCAGCCTCATTCAATACCTCTTGTCCTTGTAGCCTTCCTATGTTCCCTTGTGCTGCATCTCCTCCATCCTCTCCACTACGATTTTTATTACTGAAAGCCATGCCATGTGAAGCTTGCCATGGGAATATTTTTATTAATACCCCATTTTCCTTTACTCATGCCAGAGTTGCGTTTGAACATAATCAGCCTTGGAAGTAAGGATGACATTTTCCCATCAAACTCAATCCTCTCATGAAATGAAAACCACCATCAAACACATTTTTAATTCAAAAGTGATTGTAAGAAATGTTGTAATGTTAAGTAAGGGTTTGCTTTCTGCTCTTCATTTTTATGTTGTATGATTTTGAAAAGGCTGTACCCATTGAGTCATGTGAATCACATCATCACTTTTAGCCTTCTCAAAGTTTCTATCAGAATTGAATGTTTATATAGATATTGTGTGATTATTATTATTTTTCTCCAGCTCACCTAGCTGTGAATTCTATGGGAAATATTAAAATTAATGTTTCACTTGAAGGAGAAAAAAAAAATGAGGAAGCAATTGTAGTGAAAAGACCTAGTTTTGAATATTCTTGTACAGCACCTTGCCTTTAATCAAGATCAGATTGTACAAACTGTTACACAGACAGGACTTGATAGGTAATTTGAGTCAATGCCACAATGCATATAACTAATAACCACATTAATAAAATATAAAATCAGCTATCACCATTTCCTTCCTTCTTTGGTGTTGGGTTTCATATGTTCCTCTTTGTCTGTATCCTTTAGGTTAAAAGGCATCCAAGGGGGAGAGTTTTCTTATCCTGAATCTATAAAATAACAGCACAGCCAAGCACGGCTTCAGTTCCCTTTGAGGCTTTTGTGTGTTCTTTATCACTTTAGAGATAGTTGGAAATATTGATATTGATTCCTTCTTCCAGGATTTTCTTATTATAAAGTTGACATTTTTATGCAGTATTTATGGTAGTCAGTAAAGATTACAGTTTTAACTCTGATCATTTTTGTACTGTTTGTATAAATGGAAAGCATTTGTATCCCATTACAAGTTTTAAGGAAAGAAATGAAAAAATTCTTTCTCTCACTCAAATAAAGTAAATTAGATTTAAATTTAAGGTATTGGAATTCCTCTAACATAAAACAAAAAATGATTGGAAAAATATATTTCTTCTAAAATACTAATAGTATTTTAGAAAATAACCTTTTCCCTTTGTTCCATGTTCTTCTATGACATCTTTAATAGAGAATAAGAGGGATTTCTTGAAAATTAAGAGATTATTTTTCTTTTTCTACAGATTATAAAATTCTGATTTTTTCTTTCAGAAACTTGTTGAAATAGAAATGTATTTATGAAAAATTTCTGTGACAGAGTACTCATCAATTCATGTTCCATTTGAAATGGAAAATCAAAACATTCCTTTAAAAACAGCAAAATAGGATTTTTCAGCTCTTCTGAAGTCTGTTTTCATTGGCTTTGACTCTCAAAATGAATTTCATCAACCAACACAAATAAGCATTGCAGAACTGATGCACAGTGATGCCCACAGGAGGGAGCGGTACTTGTAAGGAGAGTTTTCAACAGCAATTTCTTCGCACCACTCCATTCACAGCCAATTGGACAAATTTGCTAAGCACAAATTTAAGATTAAATTCCTGCTTAATGTCCCCTGTTCAGGTGTCCTGTTTAAGTGTCCCTGCTTAAGTGCAGATATTTAAACATGCACTTATGCTCTTTTAACTGTATTATGTGGGCCTGTAACAACTCCCTTATGAGGAAATGCTGAGAACTTGGACAGTTCAGTCTGGAGAAGGCTGAGAGGGAATCTTACCAATGCTTGTAACTATCTATAGGGCAGGAGTCAAATGCATGAGGGCAGATTCTTTCCAGCAGTGCCCAGTGTGCTGAAAAGTTTGTACCCAAACTCAAACAAAGGAAGTCTCTTATAAACATGCAATAGAACTTCTTCACTATGAGTGTGACAGAATATTGGCATGGGCTGCCTGGAGAGGCTGTGGAGACTCCTTCTCTTGAAGTTCAAGACCCACCTGGGCACTTACCTGTGCAACCTGCTGTAGGGAACCTGCGTTAGCAGGGGTTGGACTTGGTGATCTCCAGAGGTCTATTCCAACTCCCAAAACTCTGTGATTCTGTAATTCTGTGATTCTGTGACCCCAAAAACATATAAATATATGTTTCAGTGCTTTGCTGAATATGAATATATTTATTCCTCAGAAGGATGTGGCAGAGCTGAGGCCTCAAGCTTTTAATGAGGGATATAAGACGAAAGAGCACCAACCATCACAAAAAGCACAGACTTTTTATTTCATTGCTATCGCATGAAAAAAAAAAAAGTGCTTGAGAAAGATATATATCAGGTTAACTACTTCAGTGGTGTGATGATAGTGATGTAGCACTATCTATCCTCATCAGTTACAGAAGGCCTGAATTGATTTAAAATATACCGCATGAAGTCCTTTACAAACCATCAGCTCTTTGACAGGGATTTGAAAACTGGAGCAGTTCCAAAAGAGAAAAAAAAAAGATAAGATAAAGAGAAAAAAAAAAAATCACTAAGAATAATGTTTATAAAACAGTAGGTCATATGTTTAGCAACAGACATTTCCTGGTCAAATTCTTCTGATAAGATTAACCAGTTTTTTATTCTTTTCCCATGAAATCTTCTATTTTTAAAAAAGGGAGACAAGATTTCTTTAATAAAGGGGAATGCACATCTACCAAATAAAACAATATGTCAGTGTCACTACACAGTATCACTGCGTTCACTGGTATGTACTCTATATTTTTATCTGCATGTCCATATTGGCAACTTTGTGAGTTAGATGAACTTTTAACACAACATGATATGGTCAGTTTCACGTGTGATAAAATGAACACGGACGATCAATGTTAGAATCTGGAGGACTGTCTATAGAGGTCATCATGGAGATGCTTCCCCTATTGCCAGTGCTTTGGGAAGGCATCCAATTTTGTCACTGGAAGTCTTTTGACAAGGATTACAGAATGTGGAATTTGTATTCAAAATCTGAAAACACTGTGATAATCTTTCTGTTGACTCCCTACCTGAGCATGCAGGCAATGTAAAGTGTAGATATGTTCATTTATATGTTGAGGATCTCTGAGAAAAGCAACAGCTAAAGCAACTAGAGGCAATTACAGATTCATTGATGATGCTTTTATAAAAAAAAAAAAATAAATTGAGTGATAAAAAGCAATGATTTTTTCTTATAGAAAAGGATCATTGCAGATGAACATCTTCAAATGGAGAAATGCTAGAAGATAAGCCTTTTGTACTCAGTGTTTCATTTAACAGATGTAAGTAAGCCTTACAAACGTTACAGAGGGAAGGCCCTAAGTTTGTCAGGAAACTAGAATCATAGAATCATAGAATCACCAAGGCTGGAAGAGACCTCTAAGATCATCCAGTCCAACCACCCACCTATCATGAATAGTTCTCTCTAAATCATGTCCCTCAGCACAACATCTAAATTTTCCTTCAGATTATTTCCAGCACTACTGGTGTCTAATGAGCTACAGAAATGTATGTGAAATCTCCATCAATTGCTACTGTTTCTTGATATTTAAGTCATCCTTTCTGTTCCTCATCATTTGAACTCCTTTACATTCAGTTTCTTCAGGTGTGCACTATACCGTAAACTTCCTTCCTTATAGCAACAAAAGACCATCACTGAACAAGATCGGGTAATGTGGCCCAAACCAGTTTGCATAATACTGTCATTGCTTTTTGTTGTTATCAAGCCTGTATAATAAGATATAACAGATTTTCCATGAGTATCTTCAAAGTGTTTTTGAAATTTGTTTAATTATTCATCTCAACTGCTTATTTTGACAGTGTCTGCACCCACTTAGTTTTCATATTGGAAAAGTCAGTAAATAATGGCTCTTAGTCTCTCATCATTATATTGAATTCTGCCATACCTCATTCACTGCTAAGTCGAGGCTTGTGCAGACCAATATGGAAGAAGGATTCCTATCCTGATAGTCAGACACAATCTTCTGGATCATCCAAGCTCCCCCCAGAGCCAGGGCCACCTAAAAGCCAGGAGCAGTAAAGGTAGACCAGTATGTGTATACTTTGTTCCAGTTAGCTTTGCCACAAGGAGAGATTTGTTTTTTTAGAGCATTATGCAGAGCATTCAGAGCTAAATGAAATATCATCCTGTGGAGGCACACACCAAAGGCAATTCATCTCAGAAAAGGAGGAATGCTTCAATCATCCTCCATGACACAGTCTTGGAATAATTGTTTCTATAAAAAAAGAAAAAAAGATTGATTTATGTGGTAATGATTTTAAGCCCTCTAAGCCCTCTGATAATTGGAGATGTTTTGTTGTTTTAGGAAGGCATGTGGCAACTGTTTTTCTTTTCAGCAGATCAGTGAGTTACCCCACAAATATCCAAAGAACTGTATAGCCAATTGAAAAAGAAAAAGAAAAAAAAGTATTTGTGTTTTTTTTGTTTTTGTTTTTGTTTTCCCCTATTCAGGAGTGTAATGTCAAGTGAATATAACTGCTGTCCAAAGAACTGAGTTATGCTCCTGACTGAACAGTCAACTTTGTTCTACCTTGTGTCTCACCTTCTCTGTCTGTAATCTTATTCTTTACCTCAGTAATATTTACAGTTCGAAAATGTGACGGATCTCTACAAATGCAGGCTGAGCAGAGAACGGCTGGACAGCAGCCCTGCAGAGAAGGATCTGGGGTTGCTGAATGATGAAAGACTCAACATGAGCCATCAGTGTTCACTTGCAGTCCAGAAGACCAACCATATTCTGGGTTGAATTAAGAGAAGCATGACCAGTAGGTTGAGGGAGGTGATTCTGCACCTCTACTCCACTATTATGAGATCCCATCTGGAGTACTAAGTCCAGTTCTGGAGCCCCCAACAAAAGAAGGACATGGAGCTGTAGGAGCAAGTCCAGAGGAGGGCCACAAAGATGATGGGAGGGTTGAAGCACCTCCCCAATGGTGAAAAGCTGAGAGAATTGGGGTTCTTCAGCCTGGAGAAGAGAAAGCTCTGAGGAGACTTTATAGCAGCCTTCCAGTACCTGAAAGGGGCCTACAGAAAAGCTGGGAAGGGACATTTTTTAAGGACAGGTAGCAACAGGACTGGGGAAAATGACTTTAAATTGGAAGAGGGTAGATTTAGACTAGATAATAGGAAGAAATTCTTTACTGTGAGGGTGATGAGACACTGGAACAGGTTGCCCAGTGAGACAGTGGTTCCCTCCTCCCTGGAAGCATTCAAGGCCAGGATGGATGGGGCTGTGTGCAACCAGTTCTAGAGGGAGATATCTATGCCTATATCAAGGGGGTTGGAACTAGATGATCTCTGAGGCCCTCTTCAAACTCAAACCATTCCATGATTCGATTATTCTATGAAACTGCATATCAGTGGATTGTTGAATTTGACCTGTGGACAGATCTTGGACTCCAGACTCATATTTTTCTGTACTCCTCATAATAAATGCTGAATTTTGAGGCCAGTACAGTAATAAGGAAAAAAGAAGTGTAAATGTAACAAAAATCCCAGATTCATGTAGAACTAAGACTTATTTTCAGAAAGAGAAGAAAAAATTCAAAATGATTTTTAGTTTGCTTAAAAAGTAAAATGATATGATATATCAATCCTTTTATCCCTTTCTTTGTATTTCTAAAAAAAAACCACTTCAGTCTTTAAACTAAAAAATATTGTTTTGGTACCAAGGAACTGACACATTTTCCTGAAGAAACGTTGAAAGCAACGGTCCCATGTGTTCATGATAAAATATTTCACTTAATATTAGACACTTAAAAATGTCAAAATGAAGTGATTCAGGATTATAACTTCCCTCCCTCTCTATTTTTCAGCTGAAATTATTATGTGTAGATTCATTTCCACCTACCCTTACTCCAGACTACTCTTATTGCTAAAGATTCAATTTCTCACATGCAACCAATCACACTGGGGCAATCTGACAATTAGTACAATATCATGATGCAGCCCATCCCTTGGGCTCTATACCATACAGTGCTCCTGGATCTTGGAGTGCCTTAGGCTGAGAATCTTTCATGTAGTAGGGATGTTTTAATGCTACGCTGAACAGAGCACACAAAGCAGCAGGAAACATGAGGAACTCTAAAACCTTACCTATTTGTATCAGGTTCAGCTGCCACAGACCCTGAAGTCATACATTCTACCACTGTTTTAGTGAATAACCAGTTAGTTTATTCAGCTGAGAAATCCAATTTAAAACTCATCTAGGAATATCATTATCATGTAAGCTCCATAGCAGTGAGAGAAACGTAAGAAAAGATTGCTCAACCAGGACTAAAGTAAGTGGGTTATTCTTCAAGTAATCCATTCACTGATCAATCCTTGTGAGTGTTTTGACTAAATCAGGACAGAAGGAGAAGTTCAGAATGGGTATAAAACACCACCATCTGCATAGCAATGTTTCTAAAACAACCACTTCATAAGCATTTTCCCGCAGCTGGACAAAATCCACAGAAGGCATTTCTCTAGGGATTTGTTCCAGAAATACTGCTTTTAGTATGCATCGTTCCAGTTACTACTTTCTGACCTTGCATATTTCAGGATCTCTGGCATATCCTATAACATAAAATAAATATTTTCCCCACTAAAATTGCTGTCTGCTTTAGATTTTGTGTTTTAATTTGAAAAAAACCTGTGCAGTAAGTGATTTTTCCACCCCAATTTTAATTTAACAACCTCTGGTTTCTTGGTGTGTTTTTTGTAATAGAACTCCATCCAGAATCTGTTGGTTCAGGTAAATTCCTATTTTTACCTGTTCATAATAGGGTTATTCAGGTCTTTTGCATTCCAGGGAGGCTTTATGCCATTCATTTAAGGGTTCATTAAACCTTATGATTTCTCCTTTTCTTTTTCTTTTATACTTAAAATGACTGCTCTGTGAAGTTCCTTTATTTGTTGTAATAACTTTATAAGAATATCCTACATTTTTCAGAAGCTAAACTATTCATATTTGATTCAGCTCCCTCCTTGATTTTTGATTCCAGAGAATCAAAATTGTCAAAGGAAATCTTCACTTTTCCTTTCTGAAGATGAAATGCTTTGCTTTTCTTCTTTTTTTTAATGCAAAGTCATGCTATATGTTGCAGTTTCTTTTTAGAAATATTACTTCAAATTTTTTTACTCCCTCTTTTGTATGCTGCCATTTTGAAACAGCTCGTGGAGTTGGATTGTCCCCAGCACTAAGTGAGAATCATTCTGCAAATGGTGGAGACTAGTACAGACTTGTCTGCTGGGCAGCAGTATTGCTCAGTACATTACCATCCAGAGTGTTTTCTCCTGCTCTTGAGGGCGTTTGTGTGCCAGGGGAGGTTCAGGTTGGATATTAGGATGAATTTCTTCTCAGAAAGAGTGGTGAGGCATTGGTATTGCCCAGGGAGGTGGTGGAGTCATCACTCTTGGAGGTGTTCAAAAAAGGGTAGGTGAAACACTGAGTGACCTGGTCTAGAGCTGTCACAGGCATGGGTTGAAGATTGGACTAAATGATCTTAGTGGCCTTTCAAACCTTTATGATTCTGTTTCTATGTGTTGGAGAAGGTTTTGTCTATGACACAGCTCATTCCTTTTCTAACTACCTCTTCTTCACTATGTCAGAAGCTACTTTGCAAAGACATCACAACACATTATTTCCTGTTCCATGTTTAAACATCCACTTCAATTTTGATAACCTCCAATACCAGCCTCCACAGTCTGAAAACAAGCAAAGTTTTTGTTTCCTCATTCTGCTCCTCCAGTGCTGTAACACCTCAGGAACTGCTCTCAGGTGTTTTTCCTTTTTTTTTCTGTCTTTTTTTTTTTTTTGTCTTTTTTCTCATCTTCCTCAAGAGTCTCTCATTACAAAACTTGATAATGATTGTACCTTTAGCATACAGATACCACAGACTTCTACAACACACACCTAACACTGTAATCCACTTTTATCTGCATGTTGAGTCTTGCAGGTAGATGGTACATCTTTGGAAAATTGTCATGGCCTTTCAAGACACAAAAATCCATGTTTAGGAATTACCTAAAGCAACCCTAATGCCATCTCAGTGTTGTTTATCTTTCATCTTGTTGAATCCTCATAATTAATTAGTTAGAGATTCTCAGCTTTTATTCTCATTTAAGTGTTTATGTAAATAATATTTATGAAAAACTTTGTAAACAAACTTGTGTATATTTAGTAGTGATGTGAATTGTTATGAGGATTACTCTGCCAGCAAGATGAGCACTCATGAGCTCACCCTGAGAACACATTTTCTCATTACATTCAGAGAATCAATACTAGCAACTTCCACTCTGCTGGATACAGTATCCATTTATTTTTATTTATTTTTTTAAAGAAAGCAGTGTCAGACATCTAACAGTTTAGATGTCAGGAATTAAGAGGTGAGCCATTTTCCTAATTAAATCAGTAATCAAGAATCTGGGGTTGAAGAACTTACGCTCAACATAAATGTGATTGGAGGAGTCAGCGGTGTGCCATTAAGTGTGTCCTTGTTGTAAAGGCCCCTAAAAGCATCTGGGCTTCATTAGCACGAGCATAGCCAGCAGATTAAGGGAGTGATTATTCTCAAGTATACCACTCTTGAAATCACATTTGAAATGCTATGCCCATTTTTGAACTACCAAGAATTACAGAAACTGGAGCAATTCCAATGGAGGACCACACTCATGACTGGAGCACGAGATCTGCAGGAAGCAGCTGAGGTACCTTTTTTTGTTCAGCCTGAGGAAGAGAAGCTGGGTAGTGAACTAACTTCTGTCTTGAACTGTCTAAAAAAGGATTTGTAAGATCACTTCACTCTTTCCAGACCTGAGCAATGAAAAGGAAAGAGGCAGGTATAAAAAGCTGTGCCAAAGAAAATACCAGATAAGTATAATATATTTAATATAAATAAATAATTATGAAATATTATATAGGCAAATTCACAATAATTTGTGAATTTCACAACAAATCTGTCCATGCAGGAGCATGGTGGGAGGACTAACTGGATCACAAAAGATTCTTCTGAAAAGAACGAACATCTTCTATTACTTCAGTATAAGAGTCTTACAAATTCTGGCCCATAAAGAGACCTTCTCTGTGTTAAAGCAGTAAAAATTACACTAAAAAGAAGATTGCTCTGCATCAAATAGAAAAAGAACATTTGTTGAATAAGCTGCTCTACTAGCATAAATAATGATGTCATAGTCTAACTGTGTTTCTTTCAGCTCATTTTTTAATTGCTGAGAGTTTCCTTCTTTGTATTCTTTTCTTAACCTTTTCTACTTTTTCTTTCTTTAAACTTCTATTCTCTAATTCCAGTTAACACTAACATCTGTATTTTGCTGGAAAGAGCAGACAGGAATCTGTCTGAACTCAGCAGGAAGGCAGCCCTACAGACAGTTGTGTCCTCTCTCATTTATTCCCTATTCTATTTAGTATCTTTCTTGGATTAGAAGTGGATTATCTGAAAACATCTCAGCTAATCTAAAGATGCCAGTGCTGCAAACAGGCTCTTCCACTTTACTGGAATCCATTTAGAGATACATATGTGCATGTGCATGTATAGAATTAGATCTAGGAGGTGGTTTTGAAGAAACAAAATTGAGAATGTATAAGGCTTAAATCACCCTCTTTGCCTTCTCAGCGCAAAAGGAGATAAACAGAAGTTAGAACACTCTTAAATAACTTTGTTTTCCATTTATGGGGAAACTACCCTGTCCATGCCCTGACAAAGCAAAGTTCTGAGCCTTTCCAAAGAAGTCTTGTACTCAGTTCCTGAATGGAAGCTGAACTCTTTGGAAAATGTCTTTATAATACTCTGCAAGAAATTCTGTCCCTGAGATAATTCAAATATCTGACCCTCAGGCATGCAGAACAGCATACACTCACATAACAGATTTTTTTTTTATTGAGCAGACATTAAATGATCCTTACATCCTTTCACCCATAAACAAAGGACCATATCCCATCAGTCCCTAGTAGCAAAATAATAATCTCCTGGCACCAGATAATGAACGAAGCCCACAGAATGTCTCTTCCTGCAAAGACTGAATCACAGCCCTCAGAAATATTACTCCTTCTAGCAAAAAGGCGAGCAATTCCCATCTGCTTTTTTTCATTAAGTTTCAGTGAAGAAATGTGAGAGTCCCATACATTTTCCTCTCTCATTTCCACTCTGAGACCTCATGAAAAATTGAAAAATGTCTGTAGCCAGAAAAACAGTTCTGTATGATTTGTTGATCTATGGAAATTAATTGTAAAATATCTTGACTTCTTCCTGCAAGGGAACACAAATCAAGCTTCCTTCATGTCAGAAAAATCTTAATTCTTTAAAACAAGTGGTAAGGGATGAACTGTATGATTTTGACTGATTAATCAGACAGATCCTTTCCTTAGAAATGCTTGCATAAAATTAGAATAAATCCTTTGGCTTCACTGGCTTTTCTTGAGTTTTACTCTGACAAGAAGAAGCACAGAGTCTCAGTGAGAAGCTGATATCCTACTGGCATGACACCATTTAACTCATCCTATTTCTGTATAACTACATCTGGTGAATATGGACGTGAAACCAGACTTAAGCCCAGACTGCTGATTAAGGTATCACAACTAAAAAAAAAATTCACTGATGTTCCCTTCCTTTTCAGTTAAATCTCAGAAAGATTAAATGCTTCAGAAGATTGGAAAAGATTTCAACATACTTATCCCATTCCTACAGATAATTTATCTTTTTACAGATTAACTGCAATAATTAAGTATCTACATGGTATTAGGTTTGAGATCTAAATATTTTTAAATCCTCAAAGAAGTATAAGGACTTCTGTTAAATACCAGTGGTAAGTGTAGGCACTATGTATGCATTTTATATTAAACTGCTGTGTTCAACCATACCACAGATGGGACTGATTTGGGGTTTTAAAAGGTACAAGTTCTTGGCTGTCTTTAGATTTTGTTTTATGTTTTCTTTTGTTTCCTGGCAAAGTATTTTTGGGGAAGAGGTAGACTACTGGATTAAGTTTTGGGAGACTGAAGATTACGTACCTGTGTGAGAATAAATCTGTAATTTGAAAGCAAGACAAGATGTAATATTTTATAAAAGACAATATCCAGGGAGAGAATTACATGCATATGGGGTGCTGATTTGTTGAGTGCTGGGAGAGCTGAAGTGCTGACTTGGAGAGTCAATTTACTGTAGTGGTATATAATATTTATATGTCTGATGCAACAAATTTCTTTCTGTCCAGGGAAAACTGTATGATCAATAAATGACTGGGTAGAATGCAGCACCACTGGGTGCTGGCATCTGAACTAAGCAGGCCAGGTGTTTGTTTTAGCACTCCTAGGAACTCTGAATAGAAATAAATATTCTTATTTCGGGCAGGGTGGTAGAAAGGCTGATAAGCAGCTTTCAATAATGCAAGAGAAGTAATGCAGTGAAGATCCATTGTGAGCAATGGAACTGAAAGGATCATGTAGAAATGATGGAGAGTTTGTCTCGGTGGAGAACAGGCTTCTTGTGAGCAAGCAGCAGGGCACATGTTTGCATCCTGCAGCTCTCACTGTTAGCAGGGCAAGAAGATGGACACAGGAGGACAGGCATAGGAATTCAAACAGGTTCTATTGCAGTCAGTGGCAAAGTTCTCAAAGAGAACAACTAAAAGGAAGTGGAGAACACAAAAGGAGTGAGCAGACAAAGTGAATGAAAAATGTGCATTGCTGAGGAAGAGAATGACCTTTGAGAGAATAAAAAGCAAAAATATAAGGGATTATATATAAAAAGAAGAAGAAGAGAGGCGAAAATAAACTTTCATTAATGTCCTTTTAAATAGTTGCTCAAAGCAGCATGTAAATGTATGAAGCAGAGGAAACAGAGGAATAAACTAATTACATTTCTAATGAAGGAGAAAACAAGCCTATACATGAGAAAAATATGGGTGTTCAGTTTCAGCAGAGTAAGTTATGTTGGAATTGAAAGTGTTGGGTAACATTGAAAGAAGTAGAATGATGAAGGGAAGGGGTGTGTGAGGGAAATTGGAAGATATTCAAAATAAAATTCATGTTTGCCTAAGGGAATGTTACATGTGTGTATACTACCTACCCAGTAAATATATCATTAAGGAGAAGGGATGCCAATGTGAATGAAAAATGCTCTGTATGAGTAATCAAACTTAGAAAGGGACCAAATGTGAAGGATAAAACATTGATTATGGAAGGTAGAAATGAGAAAGTGCAGAGAAAAGAGAGATTAATTCAGCAAAAAGAATACGAAGTAGTACAAGAGGACAAAAGAGAAGCAATAGAAAAGTGTTAGGGCAGGAAGGTCATCCAAAGAGATTATAGACTAGGATATTGTAAATGTAAGGTATCATTAACCAAAGAAACAGATATGGCTCCAATATGAAATTAATTCCCTGCCTCAGTTTTCACAAAATAAAAATAAAGGACAAATGTTAAAAGCAGACATAAAATTTCCCCAGGGAGGAAAAAGAAATATTAGAAATATTACAGGAAATCTCAGTCATGCCAGAACAGGTAATCAAAAATAATGGTCAAAACCATATACACCAAGAATATATATTGAAAAAAAGAAAGCAACTCAAACAACATCTACTTAAGTATACTTTACAACTTCGTTTCTGGAAAAAAAAAAAAAAAAGAAAAAGAAAAACGTTAAAAAAGGGAAGAAAAAAAAATACAGCNACATCTACTTAAGTATACTTTACAACTTCGTTTCTGGAAAAAAAAAAAAAAAGAAGAAGAAGAAAGAGGTTAGAAAAGGGAAGAATAAAAATTACAGCTCACAGCTCTCTTTCAAAGCATATCAATGACAAGCTAAAAGGTGTGCTTAAAATACCCAGCCCACCGATTCTTCACTCTTCTGGTAAAACAAATGTCATTGGAAAAGAACACAATAAAATCACTCCTTAAAGCCTGCATGTTTCACCCTCTTGTAATTCACAAACCCATCAAGGTCCTAATCTGCTGTCTCTAAAGCCAATGAAAGCATTTAACATTGATTTCATTGGTCAAGCCCCAGATAGTACAACAACTTACATGCCTACAGCAAAGAAATGGTATGGACCTTCACAGTCCTGTGTGCTGAGAGTGCCTCTGCCATAAATTCATGCATGTTCATCAATACTGTGTGTCTTCTAGGAGGAAAACGTAATATGCAACTGGTGTTGAAGCGAGATTAGTCAGTGAAAAGTTTTGCATTTTATATATAAAGGGGTCTTTCATAACCTGTTTCTCAGGATATACACAGGAAGGAATAACTGATAAGCATCTATTTATTTCACTGCTATGCCTGCCTATCTATCAAAACAACAGAGCAGGAAAGTAGTTGTAACTAGACATCTACATTATTCCAGTGCCCAAAGTCACGTCCCCTCATGTGTGGCCTTCAACATGAAGGTCAAAAGAAGGAAAAGTGTTAGTTCTTTCCCAAAGTCATTCATTAATTTCTTCTGTACTGCCAGATGAGTGTAATTACATGCTGCCATTTCCATGGGGAAGACCAAAACAACTGTGTTTTCAAGCAGTACCAAGCTAAGACTAAGGCTCATCAGCACCATAGACTTCGAGGAGTCAGTCTTGAGGAGTAACATATCTGAGACTCTCTCTGAGGTCAGTGGTTCAAAAGCTACAGGGAGTTTTTGTTTTTCCTTTTTCCATGTTCATCAGTAATAGAGGTTCTCCTCATAAGCCTACAGGTGAGTGAGGTGGATTGTACTCTGAGCTACTAGTAGAGTAGCTAACACTGATACAGGCATCTGTTTGCCTTTTTCTTTTTTTTTTAATACTATTTCTTAAACCCACTCAGAGAGTCCTTAAATGCTAGAAGATAGGTTAGTCACACACTGCTCCTCTTCTCCAAATAAGATGCCAGGTATAATCTCAAAGAAGTGCAAGTCTGTAGGTTTTGGCTTTTTTGTCTTAAATATCAGCGATGTCTCACATTTTGCTGGAATGGAGAAAACATTTGGAGAAGTAGGACATGGATGGCAGCAGGGTATAATTGTTTGAATTTTTGAATATACTGGCTTCAAATTTCTACTGAATACAAAGGAATGGTTGTCTTCCATCTTCTATGTATCAAAAAGCGATCCCTGAGCCACCTAAGATTTTAACGCATGGGGTTTCAGTGGATATTTTCAGAGGTGTGAATCTCAGCTGGTGAATTGATGCTGACTATACTGAAGTTAATTACTTATACCAGATGTGAAAGATTAAGCAGCAAAACAGTAAACCAGAAGCAGAATCCAGACCCTTGAATTACATTCCCACCTGTATCTTGAAGGCCGTCAGCCCTCCCAAGCGCTCAAGTATATTCATTAAACCTTCTGGTGTATTTATTTATTTAGCATTTAAGATGCACTTAAGCTTTACAGTATCATTAGAGAAATTATTACTTCACTCTAGGAAGAAACAGTACAAATGAACCAGCTCTTAGTTCAAGCAAAACAACCCAAAAGGGTTACTCAATAAACAAGTGAAGGTTTTGGAGAGCTATACAAACATCCAAGCTTTTGAATTGGAGGATTCAGTTCAAGAACCTTTTGAAACTCTGGGACATAAATAGAAGATAGATAAAACACTACAAGTGCTCAACACAAAATATGAGAGCACATCAAAGAAAGTGAGAATTTGAGCTGCATTCAAAAGACAGCTGAAGAAGGTAGAAGCAATTGTCAGAACAAAAGACTGTGGTGTTACCAAACATGTTATGATGCTTGTGAAGAATCCAGATAAGCACCTGAGCAGCTGCATATTCTAGGCAATCTGTTGCTGGTTAATGAAGGAAGACGGGCAGTCAGTCACAATCATCTCAGCCCAGTGTTATGAATGCAGAGTATAAATCAGGTTTTCATCATCTTTTGTAAAGATCCTAGTGTAAAATGTGGAATAACTTTCAGGTGGCAACAAGTGCACTGTGGAAACTCATCTTCTGTAGGCAGGCACACTGGTGTAACCAAAAAGATATAAGACACTGAACAAGCTGAGGAAAATTTTAGAAATAATTACCTAAAAGGCACAGCAACTGACTGAGCTCATTTATCAGCTTAGAAGGTCAGCATTTGCATGGGCAGAAGTCAAAGTACTTAGATCTTTACAGGGTAAATGCCCATTCTTGATATTCATTTTTCTTTATATTCACAGATGGATGCACTCCAAGGCTGGGTTTCTCTGACCTATTTTGAATGGTTACACATGGACTGCAACCATTACCAATAATCACCATTTCACACCTTTTTTCCATAAAACAGGCTCACAGTAAAACTATCTCAGATGTAGATGATATCATGCAAGTGCTACATAGTTAGGTGGATATCCTCCCTTCTTTTAGCACTGGACATTAAATTTTTGGTGTTAAGCTGTGGAGTTGAAGTTAGAGATATTTAGGATGGAAAAGGCTGTCTGAGATTCTTATCTTGAAGCCTTGGTGGTTCCATTCACACTGAGCTATGACGTGTGATCCAGAGATCCTCAAGCTATCAGCAATCCGTGTGTGTGAATATGTTCACACAGCAATGCAACTTGCTTAGCAGCTCATCTTCAGAAGTGGTATAATCATGCTGTCAGAGTTAAGGAGTGATATGAACAGGGAAATACTGTTTTCAAAAAATGTTTGATAGCTCAGCAGCATGTTTCCCAGTGTGTTGGAATTTGGGGCATGAAAAGAGTTTGAACCTCTTTGCATGCATGATGCAAAATATATGCTAGGTATTCTTTGGTTACTGCAGTGACCTCAATGTGATCTCCAGTCCATCATTCTCTTTTCTTTCTTTTTTTCCTACAACAGAGATATTTTAACTGCTCTATTTAGTGGCTTGAAACCAGAGTAGAAAACTAGGAAATGTCATAGACTATGTTTAACTTACCAAACAGTTCAGCTGAACAAGCAAACAAGACCAAACATACACTCTAAACAACTCTCAGAAGACAAGGAAGATTCTGCTATAATTTTAGGGTTTATATTAAAAAAAAAAGTTCCACAATTTACATTACATTTTGCAGAATACTTTTAAAAAGTAAAAAGCAACCTAAGTATTTTCAGAAGTAAACATTTTATATAAAGCAACATCTTTTGAAATTGTTTTCATTTCAGATTGACACAATTATGTTGTAGTTACTACTTGCAACATTAAAGAATGAAAAAATCAGTATAGCTTTCTTCAAATAGTCTCATTGATGCAGCCAAACTCCAAGAAGAGTTACACAGTAAAAGGACAGGAGACCAGTTCTAACAAGCAAGAGTTTCAAGCTGGAACATGGAAAATTCTATTTAGATATTAGGAAAAAAATATTTTTTCAACACAAAGGTGATTAAATTTTGCATACTACTGGAAATCTCCCTCCATCAAAATGCATCCTGGAGAAGGGCCTGAGAGCCCGATTTAATGGAACTCTATTCTGAGCAGGTGGTCAGACCAAGTGACCTACAAATGTCCCTTCTAATCTCAAGTTTTCTGTGACTTCTCTTGGATGTAAATCAAGGGCCTTGTTTGCAGAATCATAACATCCTGTTCTCATTTACCTGCTGCCACCTCTTGACTTGTGTCAGAAGACCCAGTAGGTAAGAAAATAATGGTGTCCAGGGTTCCTTCTCCACTTGCACCAAAGCCATAATATGTCCCCAGAGACTCTAAGCTTTTTCACACAATGAATATTCTTAAAATAAATCCAAAACTCAGGTCATCTGAATAGTATGAGCTTCCATGCACACCTTCACAACATAGAATTAGATAAAAAACTTGTCAGCTGGGACTTCTAGGTGCTTCAATTAGGACTAACATTAGAAGTATAAGATAATTTTTCTAATACCCAGCTTCTCTGCTCTTGCCTGCATTGGTTCTCCTAAGCCCACGTGTTTAAATTTTAACATTTCTCACACAAATTTTGCTTCTTCATTTTCCGTATAGCCTGAAGTTCCCAAGACCTGAATCCTTAAAAAATAATAAATATCTTCTCATTCTGAACTCAGAAGTTGATTTGATTTGAAAAGAGCAGAATTATAATTAAGATCACAGTGGGAAAAATAATAATAATAATAATAAAAAGATGTCCCTAATGAGAAAGCCCATATATTTTTTACATCTGGATTATCTTCAAATTTGAGGGGCCACAGATTATTGTACTGGGACTAGGAAAAGGCTTCAGACTTGGTTTAAGATCAACTAAATCTTAGGTGCCTTGCTGCCTGGGCTGAAGTTAGGTGTTCACAAACCTTCTGATACAGATAGATACACAACGAGCACAATAGAAGACATTCTGCAAACACAAATGCTTAAATAGAGTATGCCTAAACTAGCAAAGAGGAAATCCTTAAATGTCTCTTCACTGTGGTGTGTAGTTTTGTTTATTATTTTACTATTATTATTATTATATTTTTAATGGCAAAAGTGAATTAATGCTTACGTCTAAAAATCTGCCCTATTAGGCCATAAACGTATGACAGATAAATATATCTGTGAGAGTCACTTTGGGACTTATCCACTGTCATTTCTAGATGCTGTATAATGGTGCATTTTAGCATTATCATGAACATATGACTTGATGGGATTTAGATGCTACAAGTGCAGTGTGGAAGGAAAGAATCTGTGAACTCCAATGGATGCGAATTGGAGTCATTAGGCTTCCTCAGGTATAATTCATTAGTAATACATACAAAAGAGTAACTTTTTCTGTAAAGTCTCATTAGACCACAGTGCAGAACAATCAGAAAGCAGACATCAAAAAGCCATGCATTTGGCTTTGCAATCATAAGATTAAGTTTAAAAGATAAAAAGGGTTTAACTTGCTGTTTGATTTCTCATCCTATACAGTTCACTTTCTTCACATTGTCTGTACACCTGTGACCGAATAAATTTTATTCTCTTATATAAAAAGAAAGCTGAGAATCTCACTTAACCACATCATTTTGCAGGCTAGATATGGAACACATAATTGTTTCATTTTCACAACCTTTTACTTGACGGTCCTGATTCCCACAGTATATAATCTCCTGTAGGTTTTGACTACAGTGCAGTACAATTGAGCTAGACCAACTCATATGTGATTCCAAATCTCACCTTGAAAGCAGTTTTTAGTTTTTCATCTTGTACTGATGATTTCTAACTGACCATTTCTAGTCTTACATCATGTTATTTAGCTGTACATGTTCATCCTGTTTGGGATGAATTATTGATCATTTGGACACACTCCAAAACACAGAGACACCTTTCAATACCTGCAGATAGTTCATGCCATTAAAGGTAACCATCTCTTATGAACACGCTTTCCTTTTGAGTCTCCCTTCTGCTCTCCAATATAAAACACTTTCAGCTTTCAGATTCTTTTCCCTGAATATGGTCTTAATTCCTCATGAAATTACCCAGCCATTGCTCCCAGCCACAAGCATGTGGTCCCACACTGGTCTGGAACATATAGAGGGTTATTGTATTACATGGTTATTTGTGACCTGTAAAATTGATACCAAGTTTATTACAGTGCAGCTGACTTGGTTTCAGATTTCAGATGTTATTAATCATAATAGAAAAGAGTGTAACAGCAGGAGCATGTCTGATGGAGGAGAATTCAGACTGAGATTTGTCGTGTATGTGGGTTGAAAAACAGTTAAAACTATCCATATTTAAAGCCAAATTCCTTACTTGTGAGATTTATAGTTCCTTGCATTTTCTTTTAAGGCTGCTAAATATATAAGGAGCATTATGCCCTTGGAAGCTTAGCATTGCTTTTATCAGGGAAATAATAAAAATAAAAAGGCAAATAAAGCTCAAGATAGAAAAGCAAAAATTCCAGTTCAGAACTTCTTCAGCACTTATTATAATTGTTGAAATAGCTTTGTGGAATGGAGATTTATGAAATACTGAAGGATAGATTCTGATTAAAGTTACCAGGCAGTAAACTGGAGTAATTCCCATGACATGAACAGATCTGTATTAAAGAAAATAGAATTTGAATTTAAGTGGATTTTTTTTTGCAAGATTGTTGATTTTCATCTCACTGAAAATCATTAGTGTAACTCCAGCAGGAAAAAGCCAAGACACACAAGAGAATGCAATGATTAGTTCCACTTCCAACACAGTTATAGAATAGTGTGTATATACATATATATATATATACACATATATATAATTTGCTGCAACAAGAACACCATGAAACTTTATTTTAAGTAAAAAGAAGTTTCTTATGTACCTAACAGTCCTGGATAAATTAATCAATGAGAAAAGGAGCTGTGGCTCACACAAGAGCCCCATAAGTGCCTTACTGCACGGCAGCAGTTGCATTATCACTGCATGCAACGATGGAGGAGTAGCAGTGGAGATATACATATAGTGGTTGACCATCAGGGAAGGATTCACCAGGCACTAACAGAGGTATTTCTAAATTTGGTTATAATACTAAAGACTGGCAGAAAGCCAGAACTTCCCCAATAGGGAAGATACCTTTAAACTTCCTTCCTGATGCTTGCTTTGAAATACACAAAACCTGCCATGTCATCACTGCAATTTATGCAGAGACAAAATGCAGTGAGACCACTACTAAACTGTTCTACTTTCTTTTGTGAGGGTCACCAAAAAGAGCTTCTGCATATTACAGAGAGGAATGGGTAATTGGACAAAGGAAAGGTTTGGTACTTCCAGCATGTGATCAATTTCAAGCTTGGGATTACTTTTACTGAAGGCAGGAAGTACTCTTTTACAGAGTATTTAAATCCCTTATTGAAGAGATCCAAGCTTTGCAGCATTCCTGCAAACACAAGCATTAGGCAAAATTTACAGAGTGAATGGTTAAAAAATTATTTGCCCAGCTCTTTTCAAGAGCTCAAAGACAATGTGTTGACACTTAAAAACAGAGGGGTGAAGGAGAACAAAACATAACCATTTATACAGTGCTTCTTTACTCTGTCAGATCCTCCAGACTGTAGAAACTCTTAGAAAATGCCAATTTATTTCAGGGTTTGCAGGGATATTCAGCTCAGATTGCAAATAATTTTGCATAAAGCTTAAAACTCAGTACACACAGCAAGTCTAAATCCCAAGAGTGATTCTCAGCTTTGAACAGTGCTGCTTAGGAGAAGTGATTGTATATGCAAGAGGAAATCAGAAGTAAAAACCATCTATGCTGAAAAATGGAATACCAAATGGGGAGATAAATAATATGCTGTTTCAAAGTAAGTCTTGCCACACAAATCCTATAATCACTGTGAGAAAATGGGATTATGTAAATATATTAGTGATTAGCAAAATTACATATTCATAATTATTTAATTTTATTATCTGCTGAAACTTACACAAATAAATACCCACTGTACCTGCATTTTCCCCATCTGCTTCTTTGTCATTTTTTGATAATTATTATCTATAAGCTATATACTATACAACCCAGATAATGAACTAGATTTTGTCTAGCAAACATTTATCATGTAGTACCATAAATTACTTCAGAGCAGAAAGGACAGACTGATGGTTAAAGTGTACGGATGAGAATCAAGAAACGTTAGTAGTGCTGTCAATTGGTTACTCATAGAAAAGTACTTTCGTGCCTCATTTTTGGGTGTAAGCAGAATGGGCCAATTTCCTGCCCAGAGGTCTCCTTGTGAAAATTTATTCCATCATACATGAAAGGAACCAGAGCAGCTACCACAGCAAGGCAAGGAATGGCACAAGCCAGAATCTGAAGACCAAAAGTGAGGAGAACAGTATGCAGCCAAGGGACAGCAGGTAGCTGGCACCTCACCAACTCGGTACCCAGAAAGGCTTGTTATGCAGAATGGCTTAACAACCGTCAAGTCTGGCTGAAGGAAACACAGAAAGGGAAAGCAATCCAGGGCTTGGCTGTTGCTTCTCTAGAGAAAAAGATTATAAAGTTTTTGTGGCCACAGTTTTACTTTAAGCATTAGTTATCATTACTCTGCTCACTCACCGATTAGGAATGCATTGTCTCCATTGATTACAGGCATTGTTCATTCCACATTCTCTTTGTTTTGTTTTTGCTTGATTGAGTGCCAGGGAGTGTATTACAATAAGCCAGGAGACCAAGTAAGGCATTGGGCTGGGGATCTGTGCAAGAGGCCCTTAAATTTGAATCTGATCCTTGACACCACCAGATAACTCACACTGAAAGCCAAATGTGGGCATTCAAAACCTGAGGGGTTCTGTGCTACACAATGTTTGAACACCAACAGTCCTTAACTTTACACATCTTTATAACAGCAGGTCTCCATGTGCAGCCATGGAGGAGCCCACAGTGCAGCAGTGGATGAGGCCTGGAGGAGGCACAGCACATGGATACCCCAACAGGAGCAGCCCTGGGCCAGAGCTGCAGTGCAGGGAGGGGAGCCTGCAGTGGGGCAGGAGGGCTGTGCTGGAGTAGTGCTTCAGGTATGGAGCAGAGACTGACCATGGAGCAGCAGAGACAAAGTATTATGGACTGTGAGCAGACCCCTTTGCCCATAAACCTGGGTGCTCTGGGGGAGAAGGTAGAAGGTGGGTAAGGGGAAGACGCTTGTAGTTAGCTTTTAGTTCTCACTGTTCCAGTCTGTAAATTTCATTAACCTCCTTGTGCTAAGTCAATTTTGCTCATTATGAAAATTGGTGAGTGACCTCCTTGTACTTAATCTCCAGCCATGAGCTTTTTTTCTACTTTTGCGCCCTACTTTTTGGAGGCAAGTGAGAGAGCAGTATGGTGGTGCAGAGCTGCACATTGTGTTAAAATTACCACAGGCATTTCACACCACACCCAATCCAGTGGTGTTGTCTAGAGAGATAGACCTTCCCCCTTCCCTTCCCTTCCCTTCCCTTCCCTTCCCTTCCCTTCCCTTCCCTTCCCTTCCCTTCCCTTCCCTTCCCTTCCCTTCCCTTCCCTTCCCTTTGCCAAGTGATGTGGCAAACATGAAGAAAGCACAGCTGGGGTCAGAGAGCAGAAGAAAACACCACCTCTGGGTGCAATGACAACTTGTGAGCTTGAAGTGTTCATCAAGCTGCAGACCACATCTCCTGTTTACAGTTTCCTCTCAGTAAGCCAGAATAAGCCATTCTTGACTTTCTCATAAGGAGACCAGCAAACTCAGCTTGGTAATGATTTTGGACCACTAATGATCAGTGCACATAACAGCAGGTGCAGGTAGATAGCAGATAGACAGTTACAGACACATCCTTCCTCAAAGCCATTTCTGTTTAGCTGAGCTCTTGTTTGACTTTTTGACTCATGTCTTCCCACAGATGAGTTAACAGCAAAACTTTTTTCTTCCAGAACGAAGCTTGGAAAATGAGATTTCTCATCTGAGAGCAGTATTGACTTTTAGGGGAAGATAAAAAAGAAAATCTTCCGAATCAAGATTAAAACTCAAAGAAACAGAGAGCAAAAGGTCTACAGAAATTAGTAAGAGCACTTTGGAGTTACTGCATCTCACATAATAGTGGTGTTGACAAACTGAATCTCTATTAGTCGGCCACCCTGAACTCCCTTTGATCACAAGAAAGAGACCATATGGAGGTGGTGACAAGGTCAAACACTTATTTTGAGAGAAAAGCTCACTCTTCCTTGCATCGACTACTTCAGGCTTAGAAGTCTAAGTATCCAAGTCTAAATATTTGAATTCAAGCATTCATTTTTCTAATCACTCACTAGAATTTTCATATGTATGTTCTCAAATGTAATACATGGATCTAGAAATATCTTAATAGTGTGGACTAGATTTAATATAAATGTTATAAAAGAATGAAACAGGAGAAAGGAAAACAAGTCTCTTTCATGTCATATACCATCGTGGATCTCACTATAGTCAGTGTAACTTATTTCTCTGCCCCCTTTTGCTTCCACATTGGAGCTAACACAGCAGCCTTACTCACAGGGGATAGTCCATCTTGTCAGCAAGTTTCCATCCAGACTGAAATGAGTATTCACTAATGTCATCTCCTTACAGCACCAGCATGTGGCTCTTTTAGGTGATGCATCATGTTGTCATTTTCCCCATCTTCAATTCCATTGCCCTGAACTGTTGCTCCTATCCTGCTTTTTAGCTTTCATTCAGATCTAAAGTCTGGGAAAAAGACTGAGATGTGACTGCCATATTTAATGGAGCTGCAATGTCCTTCACACTCTGAAGACCTCACCACTTGTGAGAAGCTCAGTTTAAACATCTGTAAATCCATTTCTTTGCCCCATTGTAACTCTCTCTGAAAGAACATACTCTGCTGCAGGAACCACAACATTTTTCAGCTGTTATGCCAATGTGTTGACAGTACAACTTCTTGTGTCGTGATTGTTACGATAAACATCACTTCAGCTCCTCTTGGTGATGTTCTCCATTTGTGGGCACATGTCCTTGTCTTCTTGGCAGCCTTTAAGCACCACAGATCAGGGCTGTGTTCCTCATCCTTAGTTGCCTCTCACCCTGGACAATGGAGAAAAAACACACGTAATATATTAAAAATTTGGGGTCACATTTCCTTCAAATAAAAATTATAGGTTCTGATTCTGCAAAGTCAAGTGTCTTATGTTAATAAAACACTGAACCTTTATGTCCTATGTAAAACTGGTCTTTTGAATGGGCCACCATCTGGTCTTAAACTTTTATACATGCCCTGTATTGATGCCTGAAGTTAATATCACACTTATATTTCTATTCTTAAAGCTCATTACTAAAAGCTTATAAATTTAGCCATTAAAAAAGAAATAATCTGTTCTCAGACAGCTGTCAAATGGATTTCAAATATATGAATGTAAGCAGCTGTGTTTCTTTTGGGGATGTAGAAACCGTGTCTTCTTACAGCAGAATTTTTGCAAATCTGAAATACTTCTGATGGCTCAGCAGAAGATACAGACATGAAACTTGGACAGTGAAGTATGACTTGCAGCCATGGCTTCATGTAATCTTAAGGGAAACCTGTTTTAATGTGGCTGCTTTTTAGAGGTTTGAAATGTCTTTTCCATACACAATGTTTTTCATATTTCACCTGTAAAGGACCTACCAGCACTCCACTGATACAGAACATGTGTGGAAGGTGATTAGAAATTTCTGATATGCATTCAGCACAGGAGTTTTGGGAGAAAGAAAAAGAAAAGGAAAACAGTAGGAAAAGAAAAAGGAAGATCTTCTTAATACATGTGTTAGCATGTAACAAGAAATTGTGTCTACACACTTGCATGTGTTTATAGAGTTACTTACATACAAAAAGCCTCAGGAGGACGAATTTCCATATTGCATGAACAAAAGACGTCAGCAACTTTAAAAACTGCCAAAATCTGTATTAGTGCAATCAGAACTAACTGAAGTGAAAGAAAATACTTTTTGCAAAATATTAAAATTGCTCTTTTGAAGTTCTTCATTCTCTTAAAGTAAAACTTTTGAAGTTCATTTATCACTAAGTATCATATGTAGCTTTCCTATTTACTACATATCATATCATATTTCACAGATTTTCTTTCTTTAATATCCAATAATGAAATTTCTATATCTCATAGACTACAATATTTCCAGGCCAGAAAGAATCAGTAGTGCAATTTAATATGAACCTTGAATAAGCAATACTATGAAATATTGTCCAGTTTTTGTTTTTTTTTTCCTAACAACTGCCTTCATTAAACTTTTTCTGAAAAAGTTAAACCCCTCTGTATTTGTTTCTCAAAGTGGACACCTGTATTTGTTCAGCTGAATCACTCTCAAAGCTACATTACTCTTTGCTCACATTTGGGGATTTACTTTAATGCTTTCTTTTTGTATATTCTTTCTATTGCTGAGAAGGCTGTACTGTCCTTTGAGGAGTCCCAGATTACCCAGAACTTCTCAGTAAGTTTGCCTGATGTGTCGCAGGGTCTATGGAATATCCATCAGACTTCTGTAGTGACAACTATAATCCAGGCAAGAGCACTCCAAATGGCTCTAGACTTCTCCAAGATAATCACATCAAACCCATGATCTCTGTTGACTCTTACTGGAGCTCAGATGTATAGTTCATATGAAATCAATAGAAGTCACTGGTATTCATCTTAAATCAATTTGCCTTCTAATATAATTTACACTTGAAATCACATATTTTTCTCAGTGTAAATTTCTTTGGTTTTATCTTCTAAGTATTAGGTTTTATTATGCTTCTTGTCTGCATAAAATACTTCACTAAAAGAGAACTAGAAAATTTCTCCTTGAATAAACTAGGATCGAGTCATCTCTAAGATCATAATTTCACTGCAATTCTTTTCTACGACTGCCCTAACCCTTGAAACCAGCTGTTCTTGTATCCACACCAAATAAATTTTTCTGAGGGGTGACTAAAGAGAGAAGAACATATTAATGTGAAGCAGTAGTTAGAAATGAGAAGGAATAGACAGAAATGAAAATGGGCTTTTTAAGCTGACAACTTATTCTTAGTTAACCGAGTTTATTTGACAAGAACATATATCACAGTCCTTAACACAGAGGAACGCAGAAAATTCTTAGTGTGTGAGTAAGTAACAAGTTTTTAAAGAGGAGAAGACCTCTATGTGACTTAAGAGAAGTCTGATCCTTTTTAACTGATTTTAAAAAGTGATAAAAAGATGTCTATGTGGAAAATGAATTTTTCCCCTGGATGGACAACCATAAATGGCATTAGAATGAAAAGGAAATACAAATGTCAAATAAAATTTAAACCGTGAAATGCTGGGAATAGGAGGAATGGATAGTAGAGGAGTGATTTTTTTTTCTTTTTATATTTTAATGTCCTCCTGAACCCTTCCATCCATGTTATGCTTGATTCTCAGAGTCATGAAATCACAGAATGACTGGGGGTGGCAGGAGCCCCTGGGTCCATTTGGTCCAAATCCTGTTCCAGCAAGGACACCCAGTACAAGTTACCCATGGCCATGCTCTTTATCTCTTGTTCTGGCACTGGAGACCACTAACAAGAGCCTGGTTGCCTGTTTCTGTCCTCTCAGCACTTTTCTTTCAGGTATTTATGTACATTGCTAGGATACACAAATCTCATTAGTATATTTTTCATGAATTAGGTTTTAGAACTTTAAAACATACAAACAACAACAACAGCAATAAAAACAATCCTCATTTCCACATTTGGTGAGGCAAATACTAAGAAGACTTCTTTCCATTCAAGGATCCAACAGGGTACAACAAACATCAGGATTAAATGAAAATACACACCTCCTTTTCCATCAGTGTTCTATGATCAGAATGCTGGATCCACAGAGGTCCCTGTTATGGCCTCAGAAGTATTTTAAAAGTGCATCAGCTTCAGTCACCACAAAATCAACTTCTGATATGCGAGAACTTCTGACATGCTGGCACAAAACACCAAGAATGGAAAATCACAGCCTAACAGAAGCCTTGCAATATGCTTGAGCTGGCAAGGCTGGAAGATTTGAGAATTTTAAGAGAGCTGACTTAGAGACAAGAGACTATCAGCTCTACAGCTTAGATTTCCACAGGGATTTAGAGGCAATTCACAGAATTAAGACGAGTAAAGTGATCATGGCGTGGCATGTGCCCAAGGTGAAGAAAGGCCTCAATTTGTATAAATACTTTAATATAAACCTGTGCAAGTACCGGAATCTAACATAATCCCTTTAGTGCCTGTGTACCTCTACCCTACAAACTACGAAACTATTTCCAGTCTCAGTTTTAACTGAGATGGATTAGTACCTTGCTCGAAGATGCTGCATGACAAATAGATGGAGAGCACTTGCTTACCTGAAACAGCAAATAAAGACATTTACACCAAAACTAGTGAATTAAAGTAGACCTAGAATAGTTGATTTAATTGGATTTGATTAGGGAAAATGCCTTTTTTCTTCTGAGAATAGAACTCATAAGAAGTACAACTTTATTTATATGTTTTACATATTGTATTACATAGGCTTGCCCTCGCTGCATTAACACTCTGAAGTATTAAGACCTTCTAGAGTTCTAAGGTGTGTTAAAATAATAAAACTGCCCCACTGAGATTTAATAACTCCCAGACTAGATTTCAGAGGGAAAGCAGTAACTCCATGCCATAGGCATTTTTCATACTCTCAGTCCTTTAACGAGGGCTGGGTTTATTTGATGGCTATGTGACAGTCATTGTTTGATTCTTTTGCAAGAAGAATAAATAAATAAAGCTTGATGTTCAGTAAAGTGCTAGTAGAAGCTGCCTTATAAGTATCAACTGAATCCTAAGGAAATTTCCTGTTTCTTTATGTTACAGGCAGAATTATAACTGTAATGAGAATGCCCCTGAGAATACATGAAAACTGGCCTCTACTCAAACGAAGTGTGAAAAATTGCTTTAAGAAAACAGATGCGTCTTTTTTTTTTGATGTACTGAAATATCAAGTTGTGGACTGATAATTAGCTTAGTGCATAATTATAGCATTTTCACAGATATGCAAACAGGTAAGCAGGATTGTATGGTACACATGCTGAGTCTGTCTCCACTCTGCTTCTTTGTCTTCTTCAGTAAGAAAGACACATGAGTGATGTCTATGGTTCAGTGATCCAAAAACATCTCTCTTCAATGCCCCTTCTTCATACTCCTAGAATGTTCAATTCAAAGAGACAGTGCATGGAGTGACTCATGCATTAAGGAGAAATACTATCAGTGAAACCCAGTTTACAAAGCATTCCTCTTCTAGCAATATCTTTGGTCTTGCTATTTTCTTACTTGCTCAGATTTCCATCCAGATATTTTGCAAACTCCTTTTAATTCCATTCCTTATAAGTCAGATGTTCCCTAAGTATTTTCCAATATACATAATTCATGAGAAAGGTTGCCAAATAGAAAACTTCCTTTCCTGTCATAGGCATTGCCTTCTTGCCCTGTCTTCCCCTTTCATTACTACCGTAGTAACTACAGAAATGGCAGCCACACAGAAACATTGTTCAGTTAGCCTTTAATGTCCTTCTTATCTGTCTAGATTTGATTTAAGGGCAGCAAACCAGGAGAAACATTAGAGTATGGCCAGTTTTGAGATTAAGATTGTTTTAGTAAATTACTGCCCATCAGTTCAGATGGTGTAATTGACTTTGAGTGTTCTCTAAATGCTTGGCTTCATTTACAGCACTTCATTGCTTCTTTGGGTCTGGTATATAAGTGGCAATTCAGATCAAGCCCTTTAACTTTCAATTGCATCAGACTGGGAGAGCAGGCACAGATGAATTCTAGACCCAGTCTTTCTCTGCACATTTCTCCAGCTTTGGCCAAGCTGGCAACTGATCCCTGTTAATCCACCTTTCTCTGAACATCACTTGCAAGCTGAAGTCATGCAGCATTGATTTCCAAGGTCTAAATATGCCTTCAAATCATCCTTTTCCCTGAATCTTTTACTCTAAGGGTAGATCAGATTAGATCTGATCTGTTTATTTTAAAGTCTGAACCTTGAAAACCTGCCTGTGGATAAGGAGCAAAGTCAGTATAAAATCTGTTCCTCACTATATTGATATATGCAAAGTTGTTTTTAGGGGCACAGTTTCAACATGAAGAAATACAATATTTTTTCTTCCTGGATTCAGTAGAGAAAGTTGGAAATCTCTTCCCCAGGGCACTAAAGCAAGCTTGCCTTTCTTGAAAACCCTACAACTAGATTCAACTTCATAGACAGCAGTTATTTTAATTACCTTCAAGTGAGGAACTGAATTAGAGCAGTTGCTGTACTGGGAGTCCCTGATGTGTGCTCCATCTGATTTGAAAGCATTTGCCATCTTTAAAAAACATGAGAAGACTAAAACCTTTGCAAAATAAATAGATTAATAAATAAGTAAGTAGATAGACAGATAAGATACTCTAAAATAAAGCTATTGAATAAAATGAGAACTCTGTACAGCTCTTAAGAGCACCAGCAAAGATGAAAACCTTACACTGAGAGATTATGTACAGCTGAGACTGCATGCCGTGCTCCAGAGGAGCCCAGTACTGTCTGAACACAGCATTTCATGTTTATATCTCAGCACCATCACCCTTTTCCCACTTCAGAACCCAACATCTCAGATCTAGATGCTTGGTCAAGCTGTGATATGTCAGCTGAAGCCTCCCCACATCCACTGCTGAAGATACCACCACCTCACAGCCTGACAGAGTCTCAAACACAGCATCATAAACCACTAAGAGGGTTGTTTCTTCCTGGGGTTATGTTAGATGTGGTCTATTGAGAGAAAACACTATTGTATTCCAGTGTTTTGTTTAAAAGGGTAGTCAGAAATGTGCACTGAGACAACAGTTTAAAAATAGGATGAACACAGCAGTATGTCACCAATGAACTGGTTTCCAGTCTCCTCTAATTGTCAACAGAAGAGTTTTCAAAAACAGAGCTGGTGCCTTTGGTTTCCTTCACCTTCTAACTGTTAACTGTTTAATCTCATTTAGGACAGCATCCATGACATCCTGTGACGTGGAGTTCCAAAGTGTACCTGCACATTGCGTTAAAAGCCATCTCCCTTTGATGGTTTTGTCTGCAGGTTTCCCTTTGTTGCTTCCTAAATCTCATATAAAAAAGAAAGAAAATGATCACATACCGCTTATCTTTTTCATACTTCTCATGTTTTTGTAGATTTCTAACAGAGATCTTCTTAGACGCCTCACCTCTTTTTCTAGGTGTCTGAGTACTAGTCTATGCCTTATTCTGAGTTGTTATACATTCCAGATGGACATTAACTTTCACAAAACATTGTAATTTTGACCCTCAGTGCCTTACATGAAGTTGGAGATCACATGGGCAGGTGGACAACGAAGTCTTCCAGCACCAGCAACGAGGTTCAGTGTTCCTGGACTTGTGGGCTTTTTGTCTTTTTTTTGCATGTCCAGCCTAACAGGAGCATTAAGTGTTGATAAATACTTCTTTATACCAGGTCAAGCCATTTCCTAAAGAGGGTCCAGAAGTGATTATGCTGATGAAACACAGGTGTCTGCCTTCCAGAGCTGACAGATTTATGACTGAGGCACAGTTCAGCCCTGGAGAGATGACTGATTCTGCTTCCTGAAGCCTCCTCAGAGCCAAAGGCTGCGTGCTTAGCAGAGATCAGGTGTTTGAATGCTAGATCCATGTCTGAACTCAGTGCTGCAGACTGCAGGCTGTGTGCACAGTCCATTCTGTGCTGAACGCTAGCATGAAGTACACCTGTGGCGAGGTATTTTACTTCCACATTTGCAGCCCTACAAAGATCAGTAGGGCAAGGCCTTCCAAAGCTTTTGAGCTCAAGCTTCCTGTTCATTTAATAACATTCCTTGACTTGCTCATTCTCATGGGTGTGAAAGAAAGGGCAGCTCTTGATCTGGCCAGTGCTAATGCACAGCATAACCACAGCATTTTCGTTCACCCTTCCAGCCTGTCACCATTTCCCCTCTAGGCTGACGCCTTTTTCACAGCAGGCATGATATCTTCTGCCTCAGCCTGAGTGGGTTAACTGAAGTTTGCTGAAAGCTTCTAATACTCTAAAGAGGCTCCTGAAGACTGAATTTGTGTTTAGTCGCAGCCTCTTCAAATGCGAATCACTTATGCAAAGCCCCGCAGCCCTAAGACTCAATTCGGATTACTTACAATTACCTGAAATTATTTGAACAGACTAAAGCTCCCTCTTTTCAAGCTTTTTAAGATCAAAGAGGCAGTCTTCACCCTTTACTGCTTGTCGCTTTAAAACCCTCAAGTATCAATCAAGGGGCACCTTTTTCAGAGTGCTTCCATTATTTCCAGACTACATAACAGTGCCGCAATAAAATTAGGTGTGGAAAGATATTTGCTTTTTTCTTATATTTCATTAGAAGACTTTAGCTTCTAAGAATGCGTTGACTTTCCCAACAAGCAATTCACTCCCCCTGTCACTCCGCAGAGGGCTCCATTTCCATGGAACGCCCAGACATTTCCTGCAAAGCCACAAAACCAGCTTTAAAAGATCTGCATTCCTGTGATCATTCTAGCTGCAGAGGTCAAAACCGGAGGTAATCCAAAATCACAAGCCAGTTTAATGCATCTTGTCAAGCAGCTTTGTTTTCTGCTGTGACTGTACAAAGCAGAATTCTCTCTTTTGCTTCTGTTGTAGCTCACCAATCTGTTTCTGCTGGACGGTAATACCTTGTAATCATGATCCACAGGACCACTTCTCTCCCTTCCACCTTTCCTTCACCATAAACCTTTGATTACAGCCCTCATTTTCCTCTTGCAAAAAACAACAACAAAAAAAAATCTCTTAACTGAAAACAATCAATTCTGTGCAGAAGTTTGAGCTGGTAGCAATTACTGCTGGTTTTGAATTTACTGTTCTATGATAAAAATATAGAAGAATGCCCAAAGTCTGTTCTGACATGGTAGGGGCAGTAAGGCACTCTAAGCCCTCAAGTCAGACTTTATGAAATGGAGATGGATTTTTGCCAACAGCTACTGGGGCCCTCTGACACACCCACTGTGTTATCAGATAGATTTGGTGTGGCAAACACCAGTCACTGAGCCAGTGGAGCCAGAGCTGGAAGTTTCAGGCAAAGCCCCCACTTCTATTGCATGAACCAGAACAATAAAAGAAAGGGTAATAGACTTTGGTACTGCAATCCTTTCAATGGGATAAGCCATTAGCTTTGAACTAGATGACATATACATTCAAATAAATTTCACTCATGTTCAAGTAGTCATTTGGAGAGGTCAAAAGAAAGGCAAAATAACCAGTGTCCCCTCAGCTTCTGGTTTGGTAGATGTCCTTCTAAAAAAAATAAGGAATGCAATCCATGCATCAGGGAGTGAACAAGTTAGTCTGAATTCATCGGCTCTTATAGAATCATAGAACCAAACACCCCAAGAATCAGAGCTTGGGGTGGAAGGGACCTCAAAGATGATCTCATTCCAACCCCTTGATGCAGGCTGGGTTGCTAACCACTAAATTAGGCAATACCTCCGCTTGCCCCGGGTCCCATCCAACCCTCCCAAGACGTGAATGCTGTCAAACTGATTTCCATTCAGCCCAGCATGCTTTGTGTTCATTTTTTGCACTGGGCACATTTATACACCTTTAGATTCGTCGGGTAGATTTCCTCACCAGGAGGAGAAATATACTGTTAGATAATGGTAGTAATCATCATGTACGCCAGTTTGTCAATATGGTTGCATATGTAAGCACCTTGTATTTAAGGAGCACTAATTAAGGCTGAATTTTTTCTCTTTTTTTATTTTCCCCACTTGTGTATGTTCATTACAGCACAGACAGTAATTATGTGACATGCAGTTATTAACTGCAATATACAATAAAATCAATGCAGAATATTTTTTGCCCACGTTTGCATATATGGGACAATTTTATGAGACTCCTTCAGCCAAATCATGTAGCATTTCTGGAATTTGTTCACCTGGATCCCTGAAGAAAAAGCTACTGACAGAGCCTGGGATATTTTTCAGACAAGGTCCCACACGGACCCTCCTCCATCTGCTCTTCGTGGTTTCCTTGCCTCCTGCTGCCAGGCACTCCCTCTGCCTTAGGCCTGTTATGGGGTTTTGAGTATGGACCTCAGCTTCTCTGCTGCTTACACTAATGGGTAAAAAATCGTTAACTTCAGAAACTTGCCCACTAGCTAAAACCAGTCAGAGATGGCACAGCACTGGCACGAAGATAACAGGCTGGAATACATATGGAAAACTGTTACCTGAGAGCTCAGGAGCCAGAAATGATCCAACAGAGGGGTTTGTGATAAGCCTGTCACTGGCAGGGTTAGCGGCAGAGGCCCATGCTTTGATGCCACTCATCCTTGCTCTTCCCAAAGATTTTCCAAATGGGATGTGATTTGTGAGGAAGAAATGACTGTGACAGTTCAAAGCAGCAGTATTTTGCCAGAGGATTGCTATTTTTTTCTAAGGGTATGCTGGAATTGAGCTTTATAACAGCCAAGAAACTAAATCTTTATGTAGGAAAATTAACCTGATTTTCAACAGTTTTGACTCCCTTGAAGAGAACAGGACCTCTGGGCTCTCACTGGGGATGAAAAACTGCCCATTAACTTCTGTAGCTGTAGCCACCTCACAGCTGCATCTCTGCTTCATGCCATGCTGCTCAGTTCTCCTCAGCAGCAGAGGTACAAAAAAAGGCAGGGAGCTGCTCCATGCACTCATTCCCAGCCTCCTGCTTTGGGAAATGCAGCCCACATGGGTTGGTTGGGGTCACTCTGGGATTGCTGCTTGTGTCGCACCCATTTCCCAACCCTACACCTCACCCATCCTACTGCTGATCTTTCCCTAATAATGTTACTGTAATGAAAAAAAAAAAAAAGACAGCATTTTCTTCATTTACATATAGAGTATGGAGTAAAACATAATTAAACCCCACACTACAGATGCACTACAATAAAAAAGAGAAATTGTAAAAACAATTACAGGCAGGCCTACTTACTGCTTCACATTTAAATAATAATGTGAACTATTAAGTAAACTAGGGCATAATCAGCTGAGGTTCATTAACTTATCTTACTGTAGAAATAGTACTACAATTCAGTACAATTAGGTACATACTAGTAGGAAACGGTGCTTTTTCTGCACCATACTGGGCTCAGTCTTAGAGATGCTGAGGTCTTTCACCTCCCACTGACTTCTCAGTGGGAGAATGCTTCTTTTTAGGGGGAACCTAGCACTGCTGCGGATCCAGTCCCTTGCAAAGAAAGTCAGTGTGTTTAAGTATTTGAATTCAGTCCAGTGGTATCGCTGGTAAAACCTCCACAAATAGTCCACTTCCACTGACCCATTCAGCTAGGGCTGTGTTACCTAACCATGTTTAAGGAGAACATAAACAAGTGAATTTTAAAAGGAGATATCTGACATTAGCCTGCAGACAGAAGGACCTCTGACCAGGGAAGATAGAATCATAGAATTTTTAAGATAATTAAGATCTTTAAGGTCACTTAGTCTGATCATCAACCCATCCCATCATGTCCACTAAAACCATGTCCCTCAGTGCAGCATCTCCACGTATCTTGAACACCTCCAGGGAGTGTGATACCACCATCTCTCTGAACAGCCTGTGCCAATAGAGGTGTAAACCTGCTTCATAAAGAAAATACCCAAGCCATTGCAGACCCAGAAGTCCCAGGATAAACCAATTATTGATTCTTTAAAACCTCCAGGAAGTTTTAAATAAAGACACGAATAAGACAAATAATTTACTTTGGGCTATCTACAGCACTTAGTAAATTCACCACAGCAGTTCACCTCCCAGTGATCTTGAGAATCACAGCAAAACTTCCTTTCCACAGAATGAAGAGTTAAGGCATAGAAAGCCTGAAAGGGTATCCATAAAAACTTATTACACTGCAAATTAGCGCCTTCACTACACATGTACTCTTTCTTGCTACATCTATAGAAGAAAAACAGACAGGGCTAGGGCCTGGCCTCTGAGCACTAGGGCAAGTAACATGCATATCTGATGTCCATTCAGATAAATTTGTTTCTCTTCAAAGTAGGATGGTCTTAGGCAAAGATCTTGGCCTATCCAAGCACGGTCTGGGACAGAGGTGCAGTGCATAGGTAAAAAGTTCAAATAGCTCAAAAAGTTTTAGTTAAACAATATGGAAAATTACACTGGTGTTTCACTCAATGCCTTGACCACATTTATTGCCTTTGCTTTCCTCAAAGCTAAACAAGGCAGAATTTTGATGAAAGGGATTTGACTTAAGGTAACAGAGGATACTGATAGATTGGAGTGAGCATCTGGAGGATAGATTGATAAAAATGTTTGAAGAATTTCCCTAATCTTTCTTGAAGTCCTCCTTACTATCTGAATACTTACGAATCTCTCATTTCCTAAGTTTTCACATAAGTTTGATCAGTTGATACTATTTTCTTTCTCCCATCTGTGTGTGGAAGGAGATGCAACACTGTACCAGATGGAAATGATGAAGGTCCCCCTAAGACCTCCAGATGGTGACTGGTCAGAAACCTACACAAAAGGACATCATTCTTTTTGGACAGGACTTTAATCACAATTTCTGTGGGTGAAAGTAGCAGCATATGGTTCAAGAGAGTAAAACACACAGCTGCTGAGGGAAAAGATACTCTGTCAATACAATGTAGGATTAATAAAATTAATTTAAAATGTACTCTTAAGGTTACAGTCTTTATGTGTCCTTAAAATGCTTTCAGTAATTTCTTGAGGTTATATGAGGAGATTATGAGTTACAGCTGCCAATGTCTTCAAGCAAAGTAACTTGGAAAGAGATGTTCCATGTCTTCTTTACAGCAGGTGTTACAAGGAAAACTGTTTAGGATGGAGGTGTTTTTAAACCTTGAAACCATAAACAATGCCAAGTAGAAAGTGTGTTACTGAGAGCTCAGATGAACAGCTCACAAAATCTCCTAAGTAAAGATATGCTCAATAAAAATATGGGTCAAGCAATGGGTCACACAACTGCTGTCAGTGAAGTAAATCATGTGTTTAAGTTAAATCCCTCTGTGTGTGTGCAATTAGGGATCAGAAAATGAAGCTTATTTGTCCAAATACATTCATTCCAAATTTCTCATTTCAGTGACTATGCCTTGGAGCTAATAAACGGGAACTTTATCTTCATGGTAAGTTCCACAGATTTCTTATGAAATTTTATTCCAGATTGGGGTTAAAGAAAAAGGAAAAAAAAAAGTAAAAAGAAGAAAAAAAATCTTAATACTCTCTAAAAGGAAATTTTAAGATACAGGATGTTATTCTTTAACTACTGGAATATATTGTTGCAACAAAACCTTGTTTTAACTGAGTTTCGAAATGAAATGTAAAATGATGAAACCAGACAGAGATTAAAAACAAACCAACAAACCAGCAAGCAACAAAACAAAACTTTGAAAAATGAGATGGTTTTCCAAAAGAATACAAGGCAAGCTCTGCTCCCACATGAAAAGCTGTTCCCAGATCATGTGATGTAGCATTTTCCTGCTCAATATTACTCCTTTGGAAAATATGTGTACAGAATATACCCAAGGCACTTATCTGAGGCATAGCTGTGACAGAGTTTGTTTCTATGATTAAGGTGTTTCAGAGGAAGTTTCTGCATTGTATGTTCTATAGACATACACCATTGCTCTCTGGGTAAACATAGGAAATCTTAGGTCAAACTGAAAAAAAAATAGAACGTAAGTACATTTCAGGAAACAGAAAATAAGCAGCCCCTCTGGATTGCCATTCTCAAGGCTTTTCTGTAATGCTGCTTCCGTGATGTCTTGCAAATGGGTTTACCAGGATTCCACAGGCCCCAGATGATTAAACTACTGAAAACAGGGCAGAATATTCCATTGCACATGTGTGAAGTCAGTTGCTTAATCGCATACAAACTCATAACTTTTAGAAGCATGCTACAGGCAATTTAAAACCAGGCAAAGCCCAACTGCTTCTTTTTTATCCACTGCAGTTTACTATACCCAGATCAAACCTGAGCATTTTCTTTTTCCATCTATTTCTTCTTTGTTAGGCTTGCAAAACATTTCATCTGCCATTATTCACTTTATCCACCCCAGTAAAGCAGTTAATTACTGACTCACCTGAACACAGCTTTCTGTCTGCTTCTCTACTGTGATCATACAACTCTGTGCAGTATTGCAAATTAGCAAAACTAATTTGATTTCCATTATGATGATGATAATGAATACTTCCTTTCAAAAGTGCTTTGAGATCTACTGACACAAGACATTATATCAGAGTTGGCATTAACATTAGTATGTATTTATGATTTTTATTCTTATAAATATAATTGATTTTCGAAGTTATTAAAATTCTCTGTACCCTCGTAAAAATGCCCACCCAAGCAACTCAAAATCTGATTCATTGCTTCTGGGTTTTTGGACATTCTAATTAATCTGTTACACTGTTGTGATTAAAGCTTTTTGGAGTTCTGGTTCCTGTGATATAATCACCATCATTTTTATTCATCAGTTGTTGATGGTAGTGACCATAAAGTGCTCAGCAATTTCCAGACATTCATAAAGGAGAATAACTGCCCTAAGGAGCTGAGAGTACAAAAATGAGCTCATTAAAAGAGTATATATATTTTTTGGACTCGATGAAAATCTGTATTAGACCCATTCATCTTTTGCTTTAAAGGTTTTGCTAGAAAAACAAGCAAGGGTGGGCATGTGCCAGGGAATGCATACTGAAAATCCCAGTTTTTTGTGTCTGTCAGAGTGATAAGGCACTGTGTTTGTGTCACAGCCAGGCTGTGCCTGCTGCTGGTCCCCAAGGCCGTTCCCAAATCTTCACGATGGATGCCTGTATCTGGCAGAAAAAACACATCCTGTAGGACTCGCTCAGATGCCTGTCCTAGGAAAGGATGTTGTCCAGCTTAATGTGGGTATAATAAAATCCCTGCATAAAACACTCCTTAAAAATCAGCTGCCCTCACCTCCTGAGACTGTAACCCATCAACTGCAGGCTTCCAAAATCATCGAGGGCCGGGGAGGTGTGTGAGCAGTGGGGAGAGGTGGGTTTTATCACCTTGAAATAGCTGGGGGGATTTTCCTTGAGTTTTACGAACATATTGATTCAGTAGTCCTACTAAAGATCTCATTGGGACTTCTGTTCAGTCTGAATATGGAACAATGAAGCTGAGCTTTGGTTATAAATGGAAACCCTTTTGTAGCTGGCAACCAGCTCATAGCTGCAATTCAAACCAAAGGACAAAGCATATGTTTGGGGGTTTTCTTTTAATATTCACTGTTATTTGACTAACAGATTTTATTAGTCTGGCAGCAGCTGAGTTTTGATTCTGTTTGTGCAGAAGAGAACTGGTGCTTCTGAGCAGCCTCTGGTCTCTCAAAGCAGTTTTGGGTTGTGATAATGGAAATTTCTCAAATCCATCTTCACACTCTTCCTCACTCTGCACCTTTGCTCTTCTTAGTAAAAGTGCACAGCCTAGAAAATATGGATTATCTCGGACAAACATTGAAGAGCTTTGCCTTTTATATTTACTTGATATAAATCATCAACACAGTCCCCAGATCTTAATATTCTGTGCATGTTTTTATCATTTACATCCGGGCAGCAGTTCTCTAGCCTTCTACCACCCTGTTTATACCTTTAACACTGATTTTATTGTACCTTTTTTGAGCAACAGTACCTCATTTCCTAGAACTGCATGCATTACCGATTTGTAATAAGAGGAAAAGATATTTTAGAAACAGTCACTTATTTGAGTCTAAACTATAAGTCAGATGAGTTCTCATATCTTCAATTTCCGCACAATTTGACATGTTTAATTTACCAAGTCAAATAATTTTTTTAGATAATTTAGACAGTACTTCTAGAAGCATTTTAAATCAGGTGCTGAATCTATTCTGTACTCTCCCTAATGGGATTTAGAGAGCAGGGCTTGCAGTAAACAAAGCAGCAAATGAAATAAACCACATTAATTAGGGTGAAACAGTAACGGAGTAGTTCTGGTTTTACAGATGGGCAAGATGTCTGATTGAATTTCCCAGGCTATGCAGATTGGCTGCAGATGGTGTGGAAAATGGTCCAGAACTCAGAATTCATATAATCAAAAACATTCTTAGATCCAAACAAGAATGTTTTCCCATGTGATGCTCCATAGCTTGCAACTTCATCACAAGAGTTGGTAAGTTTTCAAATCAAACCATAACATAAACCTCTCATAACACAGGATTCAGCAAGACCTCTCATTAATGGTGCTGTTATATCAAATAATTCAGTAACAGCACAGCTCCTAATGGCAAGTAAATTTGGCCCAAAGTTATAATTTCCTGTGGCGACTGATAAGTGCATGGTCCCACCTGAGACACCAAGAGAAGATCGTTCATTGAGAAGGCAATAAATGAGCAATACCTGTTAACGTTAAGACAATAATACTTGGAAGTACTTATTGCAGTTGAAAAGAATACTTAAGAATTCAGCAAAATATTAATATATTGTACACCGAAAACTCTTAGGAACTTCATCTAAATTTTGTCAACTGCTTTAATATAAAAATTAGACTCCATTCTCAAATTTTTGCTTGAAATGTCTGTAGACATTATAAAACAAAAGTGTTTTGCAGAAGAAACTGTCCTGACACTCTGCAAGGACACTGAGACCCTTCTACTGACTTCATAAGCCAGCAAATAGATGATTGCTCCCTTCAACTGTGTTCAGTTTGCAAGATTATAACCCATTTTATCAGGATGTTGCTTAGGTTTTAACTTAATCATAACAAATCCTCTTTGAGTATCTATTACTGACCCTTCGATGTTATTCCAGTACTGTAAAAAACATGTGCAGTCTCTATCTATGCTCTTGTCTGAAACGAAAGCTCTTTGCTGCATTCTCCTCTTCAGGGAGAAAAAGAGCCTTCTGAATGCCTTGATTTAATCCTTTTGTGCACTTCTTTGCACCTTCAGCCAGATCTGAATTCACCTTAACTCAGACAAGGACAACGGATGTTTCACTGAATTTAACTCACCTCACTAGTGCAGCCTTCACCTCTGCTCCTCATCTGTTTAATCCGTGGTAGAACTGAAAGACTATGGTCTATGAACTAAGAACCAAGCCCAGTGGCTTCCTGCAGGTGTGATAAGGAACTTACCTGTGCTGTTGGACCCTTTTTTTCACTCCCTTTTCCTTTTTCTAACAATAAATGAAATTCAGTCTTCAGATTATGCAGTGTTTGAGACAAATATAAACCAGAAAAATTACCACACTAAGCTTTGCAAGACATTACATCACAACAAGAAAATACCTGAGAAGATTTAGGTAATTAATTAGTCAGCATGAGAGGCTTTTTGCAGGAAGAATTTACAAAGTTGCTGAAGTCTGAGAATTTGCCATTAAGTTTATTCTAATAGACTGGTATGGTTCCAGTGTAGCTAGACATACAGAAGAAGAGGAAGAAGTAAAATAAAAATGAATCTCACATATTACTTTGTACACTCAATTTCAGAGAAGAATCACATTTTATGTGAAGGCAGTGAGCCTTGGAAGAGAGGTTCACAAAGAATGAAATATCAGTGGAAGTTTAATTTTTATATTCCTCTCTAAAGATCTTAATTGGCATGGAAGGATGAAAGTGAGCTTGAAAGAAAATCACCAAAGATATTCTGGAAAAAGAAATGTAATTAAATAAATCCCCATCACTTGGCACTTCAAAATGTAACTTGACAAATGATGGCCTGAAATACAACTGATAGAAATTCTATCTAATTCTAAGGCATCTCTATTTATGCCTTACCAGAGCTACAGCTGTATGACAGGAAAAAGAGAAAGATTTGTGGAGGGAAAGGGAGGGAGGGAGGGAGGGAGGGAAAGGGAAGGTAAAATCTATTTAAAATCTAAACATTTAAAGGGAAATTCACAAGTGAGAATTTTACCTTGTAAAGGGATTTCCAAGAGAAACGGAAAAATCTGTTCCAGAAGGAGCTGTCGGCTGCCAAACACCATCCAAAAAGACCCTGCCATTTTCAGTTTCCAGCATAAACTGAGTTTCTAGCAGAAGGTGAAAATTAAAAATTTTCCTACAGTTGGTCTGTGGCTTTAGGGCATTGGGAAGCTTCACTGCCTTTCCAGCAGCTCTGCTTTGCAGAACTTTGGGAGATTTGACTCAATTTTACCTTCTTCCTGAATGTAGATATGAATATAAATACAGTCTTCCAGTCAAAAACCACAGTGACATCGGTTTATTTTTCTCAAATCACTACAAAAATTTACAGCAAAATTGAAAGTTATATTTTGACCAGCTGTAAGTTTCCTCAGCTTAGTGAAATCAGTGGTTTACTTCTACAAACAATCTATACATCTCTGAATAAAGCAGACAACATCTGTGGCAAATAATATACTGCTAGAATGTAATTAATATTGAAGAAACAACTATAATGCATCAGACAATCAGCTAGCTGATTAAAAAGGGAAATGAATGTAAATACTCTTTTTTCACTAGAGATATTAAACTGTGAAGGTCATTAAAAGAGTTTAGAAGAGGCACTGGTTTTGTAACAGGATTCTTCACAATGATGGAGAGGAGATCCTACTTACTAGGGTGGACCACATGGAACATCTTAATTCAAGAAGTCCTAAAATAGTGAATGCCAAAACCCAAGAAGGTTTATACAACGCAATTATATATATATATATATATGTTTTTTCCTGTCTCTCTAAGCATCTTGGCTATAGTCAGGAATAAGATGCTAGAAAAATAGACTACAGGACTGAGCTGGATTGGCAGCTTGTGTGTTCATACAAAGGAACAGAAAGTGGTTTGCCAGCTCAGAGACATTGGCAACTGAAGGCTGCTCCATGTAGCAATGCTGAAAAGACGTGGAAAGACCAAAGCTCAAAATCATTTCTTAGCTGAGGCATATCTTCAGCTTGTTAAGGAGAGCTCATATACATGAATCATCACAAATTAAGAGGAAAGTTGACTATTCCCAGAAGACGTCTTCCTGCTAGGTAGGTTTTACCAAACTCCCAGTTGGAATGCCACTAATTTTCTCACTTGTTGTCAAAAGTTCTCAAGACTCAAGGGAGTTTTTGAACAGAAATATTCATGCTTACCACACTCCCTTTCCTTTTTGGTTTATCATAGTTTCTTCCAAGACTAGAAATGCAGCAGTCTTGCACATTTTGAATGTAAATTACATCTAAAATTGCTTGAGTTGAGCCTTACTCTGTTCTTGAGACGCACAAAGAGAAATGCTAATGAAAGCTAATGAAGCTTTTCGCTATCGTGGAGATTTCAAAACAAATAAAAAAATTAATAGATTGAGCACTATCCCAGAATACTGAAAACTAATTGGATTTAGTTTTTCATTTCAGTAAAAAAAAAAAAAAAAGATAAAACCTACCATTTTTCTTTGGCTTACTTACCTCAGCTGTGTTTCATTTCTTCATTTACAAAATGATACTACAGTTCCCTGCATTATAGTAATTACAAAGACTTTTGGGGACCATGCAGTGAGCAAGATAGACAGAAATAAAAAGAAATAGCATAAATTGCTTCTGTTTCATAGGAAAGTAGGAGAATTATAAAAAACTGTGGATTGGGCTACTTAAGTTGAGTTCAGTGAATACCAGTGCTTACAACATTTTGCATCAGTGGAAACCATTTTCTTTTTAAAAACAGTGGAGTACACTTTCAAACTTCATGCTGTTACATAATAGCATTTCATGGGGATGATCCAGGCTTTAATGTTCTTTAAAAGGAAGACTTTGGACAAAGATTCTTGCATGAAGAAATTTTTTAGGAATATCATTTTCATTGCATGTTTTGGAAAAAGGCCTTTGAGATGAATGCCATATAGTTAGTGAAACTCAAGAGTGTGCTAAGTTAAGGTGAGAGTAAATGGTGACCATTGCTTGTTTGTTTTACTGAGCAAAGACCTTTCTGCCTATATACAGGAGAATGAATGTTTGGATCTGGTTTTACAATAATGTACAAAGACATCAGCAGCCTCGTGTAACTATACACATTAGTAAAAAGCTCAGGTTCTTAAATCCACCATACTATAGATATTCTGTATGCATGGCTCCCATTTTTTCTGTCCAGATGATAATCTTCTGTTAGCTTGGATATGCCATTGTAATGGTTTAGATTTTATGAAACTCAATAAAATAAGATCTGAAACTCAATACTGTAAATGTTTAATAATAATCACAGATTCACAGAACTGTAGTGGTTGGAAGGGACCTCTAGAGATCATCTTGTCCAACCCCGCTGCCAAAGCAGCTCCCTAGGCCAAGTTGCACAGGTAGGTGTCCAGGTGGGTCTTGAACATCTCCAGACAAGGAGACTCCACGACTTCTCTGGGCAGCCTGTGCCAGTGCTCTACCACCCTTACTGTGAAGAAGTTCCTTTGTATATTGGTGCGGAACTTCCTATGCTTCAGTTTACAGCCATTTCCCCTTGTTCTGCCCCCACTCTCCAAAAGACTACTGAAAAGCGGTTGGCCAAGTCGTTTTGACTCCCACAACAATAATAATAGTAATAATAATAATCATCATCATCTGCATAGGCAGACACAAAGGTAAGACTTCACACGAAGATAAGTTGTCCAAAAGGATGATAACATTAACAGATCACAGAGATGAAGAGAGTTAAAAAAAGGTTCACTAATTTCGGAATTATCTTCAGATCTTATGGCACTCAGAGTAGACTTTGACCATAGCAGCATTCTTCAACTTAAAAATGCTTATGTCCAAGATGTGTTCAAGTACAAGCAACTATCATGTTTTACATCACTGGAGTTCATAATCCTTCAAGTACTGGAATTTTGCTTGTGCTAGCATCTTTCTTTGTCATCCCTGCTGAGGAGCAGATTGATTTATCCTAACTGAATACACTCAGGTGAGATGCTTAAGTTAGCATTATGGTCCTTTAAAAGCACTCATTTGCCTAACTTTAGCCATCTGAAAGTCTGGCACTTATTCCAGTATGATCATCCCTAAATTAAGTGGAGGCAGACATTTCAAGAAGGAGATTCATCCCATTTTCAACTCATATGTTAATCAAACTGTGTCACCCTGGTGATGTCTGTCTCTCTTTCTAGAATACAGAGGGCATTCATTCTTCAGGCTGAGACTTAGATGACTTTGATAGATAATATGAAATGAGATGAATGCGCCCCTACCCTCTTTTGTACTCAAGGGACAAAGGCACAACCAATGGATGAAACAATCACACACAAACTGAATGACACTCTTTGACATGGAATTCCTTCTTAGTGAAATTTATTTTCAATAGATTTTCTGTCAAAATGCTGTTGACTTTTTTATAAATGAAAAATATATTTTGAATGGATTTTTCTTTCTAGATTAGTGGTAATCAACTGAAACTTCTCTTGCTTCCTAAGTTTTATGGTTAATCACATAATTATGGAAAACAAGACAAAACAAAACACATGTGGTTTGTACTCAGAACATTTTAGGATTCTATTTTAAGATGAATTTTCAAAAACCTGGAAAGTATTCCTTCAATCACCTTTAATCCAATCATCTCTAAATTAAAAATCCTTCAGATCCTTTTTCATGTAAGAAGTATACTACTGTAGTGGTTAAAAAACTGCAGCTGCTTTTGTAAGAGCATGGCTAGTACTCCGTCTATGGTATTTTGGCCAAATTCCAAGGCAAGTAATTACATTTACATACCTAAATTCACCCTGGTTGTTTCATCTGGATACTGCAATACTCCGTAAGCTCGTTTAGCTAATTTAGAACCCACATGAAGAGCAGAGGTTCAAAAGTTCAGCTCAAACTTTATTAGGTTTGCAGTCCACTTAATAATACTTAGCACTTAATTAATCTGCACAGCACCCTTGTGTGCTACTAAAGTTAGTATCACCAGGAGAGTCTGTGGAAAAGAAACAAAAAAGAGAGCCAGGAAGAAAAGTGCCCATCCTGTAACAGCCATCTCTCATACTCAAATTGATGTTCAGATGCCTATAGTACTCATTTCTAGTTCAATGTCTTGAAAGGCTATTAAAGCAGATAAAAGTACAGAAAAGACAATGTAACAATCTACTCCATTTTCTGATTTCAGTGTGCCTATGCACGTGTTCAACAAAAGTGCAAAGATAATGAACACATTTGCTTCTTTCCTTTCACATATGGAAGCACTGGATTCATAGACAGAAAAGGGAAATCTGCAGTACGGAAACAAATCAGTAACAACAATAAGGCAATACTGAGTACCTGATTGATGTACATTCTTCATAACATTTTGAGAGGCATTCCATAGGATCNAACAAAAGTGCAAAGATAATGAACACATTTGCTTCTTTCCTTTCACATATGGAAGCACTGGATTCATAGACAGAAAAGGGAAATCTGCAGTACGGAAACAAATCAGTAACAACAATAAGGCAATACTGAGTACCTGATTGATGTACATTCTTCATAAAATTTTGAGAGGCATTCCATAGGATCTCTGAAGACCATCTTAGGTGACAGATAGTGATCCCACCTCTGGAACACATGAAATCCTTTAAATCCTCATTCTTGTTATAACATAACCATGACAGTACTCAGACTGGTAAACAGTTAGTGTACTTAAATAAAGTAGGCAGTGCATTCTCAGGTTGTCTGAGAAGATCCTATGTGAAAAAGAAGTAGGTAGAGGAGTGTTCAGACTCATTTCTGAGATGGCTCTACCCTTCTGCACTTAAGGAAGTACTTATGGTGCCGAAAAGTTGCTGCACTTGGTTTATTTTTCCTGTTTTGTGGGAACCATTCCCTTAATGCTGTCTTAACATCTCACTGTTTGATCCATCTCTTTTTATTAGGATCTGGTAGAGGTTTTTACGTACAGTTTTTTTTACCTAATGAGTCTCTATGATCTTCTCCACACCGTTTGCTGGGTCAAACCCTTTCTCTGTTACAGAGTACTGTAGTAGTTACTACAGAAATCTAAATCTAAGCTGTTAGGAAACTTGTGGATATGCATAACATGCAAATGAAACTGAAAAAGTAGAAGTCACAAAGATTTCTTTTTCTGAGGTTTACAAAAGTGCATTTACAGTCAATGGCACATATCACAGTCTGCATGGACTTATAATTAGGTCTACATCTGATCTTCATCACAATAGGAACCTCTCAAACTTCCAGTATCTTTATGGTCATGACATTCTTAACCATGGTAACTACTACTT
>VXAB01008921.1:32678-42929 GCA_013399175.1 Odontophorus gujanensis | reverse complement strand
CAACAATAAGGCAATACTGAGTACCTGATTGATGTACATTCTTCATAACATTTTGAGAGGCATTCCATAGGATCTCTGAAGACCATCTTAGGTGACAAATAGTGATCCCACCTCTGGAATACAAGAAATCCTTCAAGGTCAAATCCTCATTCTTGTTATAACATAACCATGACAGTACTCAGACTGGTAAACAGTTAGTGTACTTAAATAAAGTAGGCAGTGCATTCTCAGGTTGTCTGAGAAGATCCTATGTGAAAAAGAAGTAGGTAGAGGAGTGTTCAGACTCATTTCTGAGATGGCTCTACCCTTCTGCACTTAAGGAAGTACTTATGGTGCCGAAAAGTTGCTGCTCTTGNCAAATCCTCATTCTTGTTATAACATAACCATGACAGTACTCAGACTGGTAAACAGTTAGTGTACTTAAATAAAGTAGGCAGTGCATTCTCAGGTTGTCTGAGAAGATCCTATGTGAAAAAGAAGTAGGTAGAGGAGTGTTCAGACTCATTTCTGAGATGGCTCTACCCTTCTGCACTTAAGGAAGTACTTATGGTGCCGAAAAGTTGCTGCTCTTGGTTTATTTTTCCTGTTTTGTGGGAACCATTCCCTTAATGCTGTCTTAACATCTCACTGTTTGATCCATCTCTTTTTATTAGGATCTGGTAGAGGTTTTTACGTACAGTTTTTTTTACCTAATGAGTCTCTATGATCTTCTCCACACCATTTGCTGGGTCAAACCCTTTCTCTGTTACAGAGTACTGTAGTAGTTACTACAGAAATCTAAATCTAAGCTGTTAGGAAACTTGTGGATATGCATAACATGCAAATGAAACTGAAAAAGTAGAAGTCACAAAGATTTCTTTTTCTGAGGTTTACAAAAGTGCATTTACAGTCAATGGCACATATCACAGTCTGCATGGACTTATAATTAGGTCTACATCTGATCTTCATCACAATAGGAACCTCTCAAACTTCCAGTATCTTTATGGTCATGACATTCTTAACCATGGTAACTACTACTTTTAATCAGTTAGGAAAAGTGAGACGAAAGATGCTAGAAGGATTTGCCAAGGAAACCATGAAGTGTATTTGTGATATAAGCGTGAAACTAAATCTCAAACCCTCAGCCAGTGACCTCCAGTCACTGCCCATCTTTCCTTTCCATTGGACTACTTATTTTTGCTGATTTTTCTAGCTGTGACTCTTACCCGCACCGCTGCATTGCCCATGGCATGGACAGGAGAAATGTAGGACCTTATCCTGCTAGCAGATCCATGCACGGAGAGCTATATCAACAATGCACTCTAAATTTAGGTGGACTGTACATAGATATAAGGGATAAATCTTTGTGAACATAAGCAGTAGGCATAAATATTTCCATGGTAGAGGTTTTATGAAGTGTCAGGTGAACAGGGTAACAACAAAGGGTAATTAAACAGGGTAACAAAGTGATATCCTGATGTCGTATTGTGATTACATCCTGTTTTAAGTGATCCAATTCTTTATGTCCCCTTGGTCTCCCTCTTCTTCACCGGTCTTAGGAAATAACTTCTTCCTTCTCTTTTCTATTGTGATTTTCTTAAGTTAATTGCTCTGGGACAACCAAGACAAGATCATGAAGAATGGTCAGAAAAGCTGATATTTCTTTTCTCAGACATCTGTGTACATCATAATCCAAACTGTCTGAGGGAAACTCATGTGATCCTCTTCAGATGAGGGAGAGAACAAGGAGCACTTGTCAGGTAATATAATCTTAGAAGTATTATTACAGAACCGTAGAATCATTAACGTTGGAAAGGAATACTAACGTCATCTAGTCCAACCATCAACCCATCCCCATCTGCTCATTAACCACGTTCCTCAGTGCCACATCTGTACATGTCTGGAACACCTCCAGGGACGGTGACTCCATTACCTCCCTGGCAGCAAGTTCCAGTGCCTAATCATTCTTTCTGAGAAGAATTTTTTCCTAATATTCAACTTAGACAAGGAATGAGCAAAGACAATCAGAGGAGTCCAGCCTTTTCCCTCCAGAAGATATCTTTATTCCACCCACTCAACCTAGTTCCTAAATCAACCTTTCTTGCTTTAGTATTCATTTTCTCACTGAAGGTTGAAAGAAAGGTGTGGTTGCACTTTTGATTCCCAAGATATTTAGCACTTCAGCAAGCTTTCCTGGCAGTATGAAGAGTTCTTATCTTTACACTGCTTCAACAACATCTTCAAAATAAAGGGCTTTTCTCATGCCATTGGCACTTGAGACTGAAAGGAACTGCAAAACACAGCAATTAAAATATGGAGTGCACTGAAAGAGCCTTTACAGCCATTCAGAATACCTGTGGGCACAATGAAAGATAAATCTTCCATCTTTGCATAAAACTGGATCCCACTATTCACTCAAAGCCACAGTAAGAAACGACAGCAGCAACAAAAGCTTTGGGGAAGTCCGAATGCAAAAATTTCCTGTACTTCAAGGAAGGTATTAGTGAGTTTTTCCAAGGCCAGGAGAATATTGTAAGCCTTTCTAAACAGTCCTGTTTTTCTGGGTAAATCAGATTGTTCCAGCCAAGCTTAGAATTTCAGGCTCTCTACAGTTTGCTGAGAAGAAAAGAAACAAAAATGTCTTTCCCAAAACAGAGGGAATAGTATTTCCTTTCCTATACAAACAGCCTGTCTTTTTTTGTTCTGCACACTTGGTTGGAGACAACATCTCTCTGCCAGTCACAGAAAGACAAAGTTGAAAGAAAATAGATGCATGAGAAAATTTGATGAAATCAGTACAGCTCAGAGACTGAAAAGTAACAGAGATAAAAGACAAAAATGGAGATGACTTACGAGAATAAAGTAAATTGGAATTAACATTTCTAAGATGGGACAGAGTGTGGGAATTCACCATATCTAAATGCAGCATTAAGGCTGGGGAGAACAACCGTGCACTGTGGGTACCTATCACCCTCCAACTTTTCTCCCAGTAATTAAAAAAAGGCTGCCTGTGCCTCTTATTAAAAGTGGCGATTTCAGGACATCAGGTCTAAGATTGGGATGATGACCCAGATGACTCTTACTGACTTTGCCATGTAATTATCTTGGTACTGTGTTTCCCTTGTTGGAGCCAAGTGCTGGCACTGTCAGTCTGGTCCTCCAAGATAGCAGTAGGGTTTCATCCCTTGATTTGGGGAGATGACCTCTGCTGTGGTACTATCTGTACCTCATTAGAGAGATATGCTCCATGAGCAACATTTCTGTGTCATTAGCTAGCAACTGCTACTCTGTGGTCTATCAGTGATGCCTTACATAGTTATGAAATAGATAAGGTTTTCCTAGGAAGCATATCAAGAAAATAACTTTCCTTCATTTCACTTCACAAAACCTAGTCAATGTCAAGGTACTACCCAAAGCATAATCACATTTCCTCTTTGAATTGTGGGTGGACCATGAGCACCAAAATTCACCCAAAACTTAAACTTCCAATGTAATAATTGATCAGGAAAAAATTCATAGAATTTTCACGGGAATAAAATCTAAGATTTTCCATGTGCCAGAAACCAAGACTTTTTTTTTTTTTCTTTAATATATATAGATTTCTCAATCTGTACAACGCATTCTGTCTGCGGGACTTACTTATAGGCTTTGCTTTTTTCTTTCTTCCAACTGGTTTTGTCTTTCCCTTGAACAATGCAATTTACTTTATTCCCACCAACACCCAGAGCATTCCCAACTCACACATGACACAGAGATTGCTAAGGCTGACCAGAGGGGAGCACAGTGACTCTGGTCAGCCTTTTGCTGTTTACTGCCACCTACGTATGTATCTTTAGGACCAACCTTGCTCCATCTGATCAAGGGTCCCTTTGGGGCACTCTCTCGACCCTCACACCTTTCATTCCAAGGAACCCAGACCTCAGCAGTCAGCACCCAGCAATTCCTACCCCCATGTGCAACTAGGACACACATACTGAGAAAAAGATCGCAGTTATCCCACATGGCACATACTCAGTTTATAGAGTTTCACATACTGCCTTTACCATTCCCAGCTTAAAACCTCTGTGCTCTTCCATCCCTTGGCCCCCCATTACACAAACACAACTTCACTGAGCTTTTTCACATTTTGGAGCTGCTAATTCTCTCATTATTACCTATTTACTTTTCTTTGACTGCTGCTCACAACCTGATCTCTGCTCTCAGGTGAAGGTCCAGCTGGAAAAAATAAGCTTGCTCTTCAAGTTCATCCTGTTTTTAATCTGCTGCTGTCACACTGAATTCCCTGTGGGGGTTTTCTTACTTCCTATTGCTTTCCCTCTCTGCTATAAACCTCACAAATATTAATCTCTTTTGGTCCCAATTTTCCCTTGCCTCCCATCTTTTATTTGTCTAAAATGCCTGCCAGGACTTTTCACACTTCATCATGTCTCCAGCAATACCGACCCTGGGCCAATGCCAGAGACTGCAACTTGACAAAATGTGTTGCAAGGTGGCTTTCCTTCCACATCGTCTGCAGCTGTCATCTTCTCTGAGGGCCTGATACTACAAATTAGCCAGAGTTGGCGGGAGACCATAAGTTTTTACCTCCCAAAAGTTAGATTGGGAACAGAATTGCCAGTGATTTTCCTTTTAGGTTCCTGCATATTGGACAAACATCCTGGGTATAATTTCTGTGCTTTATTGTGACAGTTTCGGCTTCTTTTGTTTATCATGCTGTGCCAGCTCTCACTGTACTATAGCAGTGCAAAGACTAGAAAATTTGCATCACCTCATGCCATAATATGGCACAGTGTGAAATAAAACAGTGGACTAATCTTAAAGGGAAAATACTAGAAGGCCAGCAGTATCATGGTAGAATGAGCACAAGAGTAAATAACTTACTTTTGGAGATTTTAGTTCATTGGTTTGCAAGGACTGATTCCATAGAAACACACAGAATAGAATAGCTGTTTTCATATCATACTGTCCCAAGAATTCCTCACTCAAGCACATCCAGTAGGTTCTGATTTTTTGTAGCACTGTGTTTTGGATCAGTGACCAGAAATGATATGCTGTGTATATTTTAAGTTGTGAAATGCCACGATTTCTTCTTGAACTTTGATATTCTCCATGTATGCAGAATAAAACTCATCAAGATGGATTTGTGATAAAATTAAAACAAATAATGAAAATTGTTGCTTACACATTTTTCTCTTTTGAAATCAGAGTAAAAAAACAATGGATATGCAAGAGAAGGCAAAAAAAGAAAAAAGAAAACCTAACAAAAAACAAAATAAAAACACCACTCAGATAAAAACCACTGTGTTACAGTGGTCCAGAACTGAGAAAGAAAGAGTTTCCTGCATGAAAAGATTTCACAAGACTTCCCAGCAGCAAGACAGTGGTCAGCTGCATTGCCTGCTGAAGGCTTGCCAACTGGAGGCTCTCAGGTTGTTGGCCTACAGCCGTGTAGTTTATACTTTGATCCTTAGAAGTCCATAGAGAATTGTGATAATAAAGTAAAGTGTCGGAGGTGTATAATTTAAGTTGATGATACAGCAGAGAGCTGGTAGCTTGGCACAAGGGGGCTCTGGAACAATTAAGGAAAAATGATACTTGCTCTGTGACGGCATCCAACGTCTCCTGAAACAAAGAAAACCATTCTTCCATGTCTGAGGTCCCCATGGGATGAGTGGCATCTGGCAGGGCTGATTATGCAGTACTCAGAAAAAGGATGAGCAATCACAGAGAGATAAATCAATCGGATACTAAAATGTTAACAATGGTCTCTAGAGGATCTGGGAAACTCCTTTGAGCTTATCCCACCAGTCACAGCTTTTTAAAATTCAGAACTCCCATTTGCTCTATGATCTCTCAGAGATATTATTATTTGTATCATAATATTTCATTATGATTATTATATTCTTATAAAATTCCATCTTCCTTATGTTCAAGTCAAGAATTTTGATGAAAAACCCTATAGCAAGTTATACCTGTAGGTGGCATCAATAAATGCATTTCTGATGACTTCAGTGGGGTTAGGATGATTTATGCCAGCTGTTAGTCTGGAAAGACTGTTTATTCCCCAGGGGAAAATAAGACATGTTTCCTTGGAGTGGTTCAATAGACTGGGCCAAAGGGAATCAGCAGTCTTGGACTTCCCTAGCAGCTCAGCTTCTGATCTGTTACATGACCTTCAGCAAGCTACTTCACTTCCCCAATCTCTTAACTCCTTTTCCATACTCAGAGTTTTATGAAAGTCTTCATAACAGACCACACGTAGGAGAGACTTTGTTTTTCTACTGCCTAAAATATTGGCATCCTCACACACTATACTCTCTACTTTAATACAAAGAAGGTATAACAATGCCTGATTGTAATGCAGCGTTGCCAGTCTGAAAAGTAAATTTCTCCCAGGATGCTTTTCCAGTTAATGTATGCCTATATTTATTTGAAGAAAGCAAAGCATATCCTAGTGGGACCATTACCTACTTCCAGACAGAACACATAGCAGTCCCAGTGGAGTGTCAGCTATGGAAATTATAAAAATAATCTGAAAGGTAAACACATTAAGTCTCAAGTTTGAAAGATCTGAACATTTTTGCTGGCATGAAACTCTCTCTTCAGTGCAGACTCATGCCAACCGATAGCTTGAAAGAGAAAAGAAAAACTCAAAACGAAAACATAAATATTTAAAAATCCGCTACTGTTCTGTGCACGTTCATGCACACTTTTCATCTTAACATTTATTGGCTACATAGTTGGATCAAATAGCTCCATGAAACAGCAATGAATGTACTGGTATGATATGGACTATTTGTTTTTCCCTTTGTATCCTTTTGTTTCAATTCTCATGAAATCCAAAGGCATCAACCTTGATGTCAAGGCACATTAACCCGTATTACCAACTACAGTTTCTAAACCAGAGATATGTTGTTTTTTTGTCCCCAGATATTCCCTCTGATGGGTAAGATCAATACAGTCTCACATTATTATCTTATTTTGTACATTACACCAATTCTACCGTAAGACAGAACTGTGCTGAATAGCTGTATTCAGCAGAGCTAAAGAACAAAAGGGATTACTGCATCACCCAGTGCTTTACTGTAAAGCATTTTCTGCATAAAAACATACTACGCAGGTACCAAGTTTCTGCTCAATCTTTTTGCCAAGTTAAACTGAACTCTGAGGCTTTTGGTAGAATACATTTCTTCTAGTCTTCAAAACAAGGTACTGGTACTCTCCATTTCCTCTCTTATTCTTCAGCATGCTTTTGAAAATGGTAGAGATCAGACTCACATGCAGTGTTTCTATGTCTATCTCACCCGTGTCAGAAGCAGACACCCTTATGTGTACTATTCTGGGGGCTAGAACTAGATGACAATTGTCCCTTCCAATCCAAACCATTCTATGGCTACCTTGTGTCCTATGCAGCCATGAATCACATTAGCCTATTTGGCCCTAATATCACATGAGAACCTTTATTCAATTGTAAGTTCACTGTGATCTCTCATATTTTTTTCAGGATACACATATATATATATACATATATATATATATGTATGGGAAAAAGGAAAAGAAGAAAAAGAAGAAAAGGTTTGGAAGAAAGTGAGGATGTCCTGTCAGTTCTTTTCCCACCTTGATCCTGTCTGAATCACATTCTCATCCCACCCAATCACAGACAGTTTAAAAATTTTACNCATCTTAACATTTATTGGCTACATAGTTGGATCAAATAGCTCCATGAAACAGCAATGAATGTACTGGTATGATATGGACTATTTGTTTTTCCCTTTGTATCCTTTTGTTTCAATTCTCATGAAATCCAAAGGCATCAACCTTGATGTCAAGGCACATTAACCCGTATTACCAACTACAGTTTCTAAACCAGAGATATGTTGTTTTTTTGTCCCCAGATATTCCCTCTGATGGGTAAGATCAATACAGTCTCACATTATTATCTTATTTTGTACATTACACCAATTCTACCGTAAGACAGAACTGTGCTGAATAGCTGTATTCAGCAGAGCTAAAGAACAAAAGGGATTACTGCATCACCCAGTGCTTTACTGTAAAGCATTTTCTGCATAAAAACATACTACGCAGGTACCAAGTTTCTGCTCAATCTTTTTGCCAAGTTAAACTGAACTCTGAGGCTTTTGGTAGAATACATTTCTTCTAGTCTTCAAAACAAGGTACTGGTACTCTCCATTTCCTCTCTTATTCTTCAGCATGCTTTTGAAAATGGTAGAGATCAGACTCACATGCAGTGTTTCTATGTCTATCTCACCCGTGTCAGAAGCAGACACCCTTATGTGTACTATTCTGGGGGCTAGAACTAGATGACAATTGTCCCTTCCAATCCAAACCATTCTATGGCTACCTTGTGTCCTATGCAGCCATGAATCACATTAGCCTATTTGGCCCTAATATCACATGAGAACCTTTATTCAATTGTAAGTTCACTGTGATCTCTCATATTTTTTTCAGGATACACATATATATATATACATATATATATATATGTATGGGAAAAAGGAAAAGAAGAAAAAGAAGAAAAGGTTTGGAAGAAAGTGAGGATGTCCTGTCAGTTCTTTTCCCACCTTGATCCTGTCTGAATCACATTCTCATCCCACCCAATCACAGACAGTTTAAAAATTTTACATTAATCTCTGCAACCAACAGTATAAAATAGGCTCTTTCAGGAGTTGATTCATTATGCTCCAGGAGGCGATTTTAATGGAGATAACTGAACTGTACTCTGGAGTTATATCTCTCCCCCCTTCTTCAGCAGACCTTCAACAGTTTCAGACAGTTAGGTTTGGGCGAAATTGATCTGTGACAGGCTTGTGCTTCTGTCCTCCCCTTCTTTCAGTATCTACAGAGAATTCCTTTCAATATCTAAAGAGGAGCTACAGGAAAAAAAAGGGGACAGACTCATTAGCAGGGTCTCTGGTGATATGACAAGGGGAAATGGTTTCAAATCAAAAAAAGGGTCACTTTAGGTTGGATATAAGGAAACAACCTTTTACAGTGAGGGTGGTGAGGCACTGGCACAGGTTGCCTAGAGAGGTGGTGGTGGTGCCTCACTCTGGAGACACTGAAGGTCAGGCTGGACAGGGCTCTGAGCACCTGATGGAGCTGTAGATGTCCGTGTTCACTGCAGGGGAATCAGACTAGGTGGCCTTCAAAGGTCCCTTTCAACTCTAAGGATTCTGTGATTCCACGATCCCCTGGAAGTTCTGTTATCTTTCATTTCTTGGCCTTGGACATGCAATTTTGAACCAGGTTTCATTAAAGAACAATCTGTTTTAACAAGCACAACTTACTAAATTCATGTCTGTAAGGCTCTATTAATAACTGATATAGGGCTTCTTCCAAAATTTTGTTTTGCCTGTCAACATTAAAATTACTGATTACATATTTATTTTTAGATCACAGGTTAAATTATTTTTAAATGCTGCACCTGACTCATATGACTGCAAGACACACAGTGAGAAAATTTTCTACTTGACCATGATTTCTTTTTGAGATCTAAATTAGAACTATACCAGTTGTCCAGTTTCAAGTTATCCAATTTCAAGTATTATGTTTTTCTCTGTTTACAGTCTTACTCTTTCCAGGTCCATTGAAACCAGGGGTAAGGTTTATAGAGCACTTGTAGTGATGAAGTCATTAAATCTGTAAAATTAAAGACAATTAAGATTTGGCTTTTCAAAGTCCCTGTGAGGGATTTACTACCAGAATTCTTTAATCTCTCTTGAAAATGTTAAGCCATATTAAGGTATCATTTTAATTCCAGTCTGTTGCAAATTTGTTTACAAGTTATAAGCCAACAGTTAATATACAACCACTTCTCTCCACACATTCAGTGTGACCACATGTCAACAAAACTACAATTTGTACGTGCAGAACTTCCCACACATATGCTGGGATGTTTGTGGGCTATGAAGCACTCATTTGTCTTCACCAACATGATGTAAAAAGAGAACACTAGAGATGGCCGAAGCTGTCATTCCTTCTGTGTGATTTTTACCAAATACTACATAAAAGGTAAACTATTGTACCAGATGTTTGTTCATTTATGCAGCTCAGGGGCCAGAGAAAAGAATAAAAAGTCTTTCACCATTTTATTACAAGCTCCAAATTCTCTGCAAATTCTCTGCAATAGTAATATTCACACGTTAACATTTTGTACAGATTAAAATCACTCTGGAAAATTTCAGAAGGTAAGGTTTTCTTAGTGAGTGTGTGTGTTCTCTTTTTCCTTTACGTAATCAGGAGAAAATAATT
>VXAB01008921.1:0-32498 GCA_013399175.1 Odontophorus gujanensis | reverse complement strand
TAAAAAACAAAACCCCAAAAAAAACAAGTTCTTTGATTAATTGAGTAGTTTCCATAGCAGCTGTGAACCAGGTGGCTGGAACCAGTTACTTAGGATGCTAAATTCTGGGTAATTAGTTTATTTTTAATCTTTTAATTCTGTGGGAGTGAAGTTTAGTGTGATAATGGGAAAGGTTTTGCACAGAAGCGTCTTGACTAATGTGTTATTATCATTTAGTTTTATTGATGAATCTCAGCCCTGTAAAAAAAAAAAAGCGTGGAAAAATCTGAGACAGGGCAAGGTACAGTTTTCATTCTGACTTAAAAGTCCCTAAAGGGCTTTTTTTTATAATTCGCTTTTATCAGGATTTTTTTTTATAGCTGAAAGCCTGAGGGATTTGGTTCAAAGAGCACCATGTTCATGCAGAAGGACTGACTCACTCTAACAGAAGAAAAAAGGCACTAGTTGCAGAATGAGAAGGCATGGAAAACATATTATCGTTGTCATTCTTTTACCAGCTCCTATTGTTGAGGGAAGACTGATTTTGATTATTTTACAATGTGTACATTTGCTGAGCAAAAAGGTTTTTTTACTACTTAACAGTCATGTTACTTGACTTCCCACCCCCACTTTCTTTTTTTCTTTCTTAATTCTCCCACTACTGGTTTTAGTTTTCAAAGCTACTTGTTCAGTTGCCTAATTTTCCAGGTTAAAGCAATGCAACTATTTTGTCTTAAAACACAGAAATGGATTGATATATCACTGCAGTATTTTCCATGTTCTATGAAGTCTTTCTCTTCTGTGGATTGTAGCCAATTAGCAGATGGATATTTGTGAGCTGGTGGGAGTCCAAGGGGGAGGAGGCACTTCCTTTCAAATAGAGGCCCTCTGACTATCAGTTAAATATTTCATTAGGAAAAATATTAATTCTCAAGGATATTTTTACTGCCACTTTTCCCAAGCACGCTCTAATGCTACACAGAATAAACCAATGAAATTATTGTGCTTCCCAGAGCCATGCTGCGGTGGTTGAGAATGAAGAGAACCAATTTAGACCACAGACCACACTTCCTGGCTTAAGCACAATAGCTTCATTCCTTTAATAGAAGAGTCACAGGTGTGCAGGTAAATTTAGGAGAAGTTTTGAGTTTCTCCTGGCCATCTTGACTTTCCTGATTTGAAACAGGAAGTCTAGTAGGCCAGGAGTTGACTAGCCTGTGGTCTGCTTCTCCTGTACACTAGTGATGCACACTGTGGGTGCCCTGATTTTAGCATTCAAATTCAGCACACTTCTAGTGTGAATCTATCAGTTATACTCATTTACTGAGCTCTGTTTCCTGACACAGAGCACTCCCAATGCACTTTTTGGGGCAGAGTAAACCAGATATGCTCCAGAAGAACACAAATGTTCTCCACCTCTTAAAGCTCAACGGTTTTATGGAAAATCCCCCAAACATATACACAGTTCATGCCAGGTTTTCAGCACCAACAACTCTACTCTAGAGATATTTCCCTACTGGGTCTAGATTGAGTCCACCAGGATGGTTAATCTAGACTAACTATTGGGAAAAGTCTCTGACTTATGCTGGGACTATGTCCCCAAACCAAGCTTTTGCTGGGACAGTGCTTATTCTTACACACCTCACCTTGACTATGTAGTATGAAAAGTGTGACAGAATAGGGATGGCTACATTCCAGTAATCCATCAAGCCCCAGTTCTACTTACACAAACAGTGCTGTGATGCCAGAGCTGCCAAAGTATTGATTGCCTTAGCTGAACAGAACAGGATTCTTTCCATTTTCGAGATCCCAAAGGAGATAGAATCTGCACCTTCAACCCAGGTAATGTCTTTATCACTTGGCTGGATATAAAGTCAAGAGCAATTTTCTGTCATTTACTTAAAGCTATGCCTCTGCACACCAAGGTTAGAAAACAATAAAGCAAAAACCATACTGATTCTGTATATATAAGAATTACATATATACTATAAAATAAGTATATATAACTATATAAAAACTACATAAGAATCTAACTATACAATAATTGCGTACATACAGCCAGGATTTTCACAATCACAGTGAATAACTGCTCAATAAGGTTTTCATTTGCTCTTGTGTTTCCTTACTTTGGATCTTCAGCTTTCAGTTTGTAAAGACACCCATACACTGACTTAAAACATTCTGTAGAAGTGGTATGTACTGTCTCAGTTTGCACTCTCCAGCCTGCCTGCTTCCTCCTTTGTTTCTCTCCCCATGAACACTCTTCCCACACTCACTGACTTCCTTGTTTGCTTACAGCTGCTGCTCAGAGAAGAGCTTCATTTGCAGAGTACTTAACGTAACCTCCATTTTGCCCTCACTGACAAATTCTGTTTCAGTCACTGTAGTAAAGAGGTTAATAGCTTTCCCTTTTAAAAAATAAAAGAAAAAATCAAACAAAACCACAGCAGGGTGAACAATGCCATATCCCAAAGAAAGGGAATAGTTTAATCTGAAATACATTCTTTCCTTCTTTGTACATTGGCAGGTATTACAGAGCTCTTGTTACCTTACATAATGTTAGCAACTTGATTTTTGTCTCATTGCATTACGGTGATCAAACTTTCATTTTGTTCAAATATAGCTACGAAGGTAGCAAGTGCTATAGATCTCAGGGTGAGGGAGAGGGCAGCAAGGGGAAGGCTCTCTTGGCAGCCTGGAAGAAAGGCTCTGGTGGCTATTAGGAGATGGAGGAATATTTTTCACCATGAGGAGCCCATCTGTGCTTGCAAACATAAACACGCAAAGGTGAGAGGTCTCCTTATTATGCAGGTAGGGCAGAATGCAGTTGAATCCTGTCCAGCTGAGCTGGACTATTGCTTTGAACCCCCTAGAAACATTAAAGATCATAGTACTCCGTTGTGTAACCGCTGCATTTCTTGGTTTGTTCAATTGGTTGTTTTCTCTCCTCTCAGGGTATTTTTGGACTGGATTTTCAGAGAATATTTGCTTTGTCTTGTTCACATGGTAAAGTGTGAAGGGTGTTAATAAACTACTTTTTTTAAACTCTAACTAAGGCTGTGAAAGTTAATTCGACTGTTCCAAGAGTTCTTTATTCTCATCAGTACCAAGTATTTGATGTAGGGAGAGGCTGGAATTCTTTAAGTGCTTCTACCTGTTTCCACTAAAAATCAGAATAGTTATGAAATGTCTATAGAGAGGTATACAACAGGAGACTCTTTTCATGAAAACTTCACCAGATTTTGCTGGAAATGTGCCAAGCTGTTTGATTCTTTAAAAAGAAGGTATCACTAAATACTACCTAAATTCAACCATTTATTCTTCCTGAAAGTAATCAGGATAAGATTCTAAATAAAAATAAATAAAAATGGAGGACTTCTCCTTCATTGTCTTCATCTCTAATGCTGTCAATTTCTCACTCCAGTCCCAAAGACAGAGGGAAAAAAAGAACAAGAGGAAATCACTGTTTATTCTATTTCGTGTCTTCTGTTCTTAGGTAGACATATTATTACCCTACTTTCCTATTTAACAAGACTAAGAATATGAATGTAGAAAAGCTGGAGGGGTATGGAAGTCAGTGAAGCCCGTGTAATTTGCCAATAGCTGAGGATCTGGCTACTGTCACCCCTGTGTCCCTCTTGTGATGCACTCCTCTCTCCCCACACTCCTGCCACCCACAGCCTTTTCCATGGTCATTTGTAGAATACCTTCAATGAATGATAGTCCACTATAACTGCAGTTTATTACACTCATGTCTTCACTAGTCTAAATAGATGCATTTGTATTTCTATATATACCTAAGACAGGACAGATCCAGAGCAGCTGTTGGCATTGATAAATGGGCACATGTTCCTGTGCTGATCCACATCTACAGTGTTTAGGAAAGCCTTTCATTAAATATAGTCACAGATGAATAAATACACGTATATGTACTTAGGCCTGTCTTGGTCTCTTTTTCTCAGTGATGGGCTATTTCTGCTTTTACTAAATTTTTCTTTGTTCTCCTTGGGGAAAAGAAACTCTGCGAAGCTGTTATATAGGGACTCCAGCTGAGCTTGAATCACTTCAAATTTTTGTCATGTGTAATATGTTTCATGGTTTACTGCTATAATTTTTGGAACACAGTCTAACTGAATAATAAAGGAGACTGTGGTAAAAATAGGAGCAAGCATATTAAGAAGGTGCTGTACATTTAATGTCATTATTATTTAAGCAGAAAATTCCTGTCCTAATATTATAATGTGAGAAACAGCAGCTGCCCCTTCTTTGGGGACACTGGTAGACATTGCTATTTACTCTGAATTGGAGTCAGGTCACATGCAAACCAACCTATACTTCTTCCGAAGTCAGTAAACGTATTTCTGGCAGATGATATTTACTTTTTAGGTATTAATTAGCAATCTTGCTTAGTGAAGATGTACTGATAAAACAGCAATGCATGAACCTTAGATATAATTTGTTTTTAACCTCTAATTTCACGTAGATACTGACAGTTCTCAAAAAGAGGTGTATATTGCTGAGAGCAAAGGTCTTGATGATATGAGCATATCATACTACATAAACAATAGCAGCTATGAGTAGGTCTGGGCACATTTTTTTCCAGGACAAGATTCTTCTGCTCAAATATCTATGTAGTGAGGAAATAAGGATTTGCATTTCTCAGACAGGATTTGTTCTTGTCAGGCTGTAAACATTTAAACAAACATAATCATATGTTTTGTTATCATTCCAGAGTTCAAATAACTTCTGAGGAAAGGTTTATTAAAAATAAAAAAAATTAAGAAAAAAAAAAAAAAAAAAAGATGCATGAGCCTGAAGCTCCAAGGCCCTTCTTACCTGTCCTTGCAACTTGAAAAAAAGCACATAACTTTGTATTAAAGATATAGAATTGTCTTCATAGTTCCGTTCTCTTCTTACCAAGTATCTCATTACTGTGCAATAATGCATCACGAGTGCACGAGGTCAGGATCCCATGTCTTTTTCCCTGTCCATGTGTGGTGGTTGTAAATTTGCTGCCATAGTTCCCTGCTAAAACTCATCACCTCCCTAAAGCTGAGCAAACCCCCTTTGAGAATAATGCTCCCCCAGGGACTGCTTTCTACATTATTTTGAGAATGTATCACCCTGGGTTGTTTAACTAGATTAAATAGCATTAACAACTCTGACTCATTTTAACCTGGGATGTGATTAGGGAGCAGTCCATCAAGCAGCTCAGCACAGGAACAGCCAAAGGAACTCTCTGGCTTCACTAGCAGTGTCTTCTATGGAGCCTGTGAGACCAAACCCCAAGCGTCCAATCAGTAGACAAAGGAGAAGGCTGGAGGTTGCTTTGTACACATGTCAAAGAAAGGAGCTGTTTTGCAATTCCTAGACCAAAAAAAAAAAAAAAAATCCAATTAGATTGACTGAAGAAACACTTCACAGAAGATTAGTTGACTTGATTCAGAATCCACCAATAACAATCACATCTAAGTTTTTCCAGTGCTCATAAATTCAACAAAAAGCAAAAAAAATATTTTCTGAAGTTTGACACAAACATCACCTTAGAATCATAAAGTCATGGAATGGCTTGGCTTGGAAGGAACCCCAAGGATCAAGTTCCAACCCCCTTGACAGAGGCAGGGCCACCAACCTCCAGATCTGGTACTAGACCAGATTGCTCAGAGTCCCATCCAACCTGGTCTTGAAGACCTCCAGAGACAGAACATCCACAGCCTGTCTGGGCAGCCTGCTCCAGCACCTCACCATTCTCTCTGTGAAAAACTCCCCTGTGACATCCAATCTAAATCTTCCCTCCTTTAGCTTAAAACCATTCCCATTTTCCTATCACTATCTACCCAAATAAAAAGTTGCTTCTCCTCCTTTTTATAATCTCCTTTTAAATACTATTTTGATCCAGCTTGTAGAAATAAAGGAAAATTAAAAAAAATAAATAAGTTCCCAGTCCAGTTCCCATATTAGCTTGTATATTCTCAGGAGTGTTTTATCTATTTGTTGTATTTAAAATCAGGAAAGTAAAGGGTTAAATATGAAAGTGCATCTTTTGCTTTCTTTACTTTTTTCATACTTGCACATTTCAGAAAAGTTAAGAAATGTTTTCGTTCTACTTTCTGTCCCCTTTAGAAATATTTTGCCAGTGTTCTTTAGGTGAATAAGAAAAAATGTTTGAGAGAAGCTGTGAGTTCCTTCTTTATTTTAAACTCTCTCATTTGCCATACACATTTCATGTTAATGTAAGCCAAACTAATAAATTTTAAAGGGGAATGTGAAAAGCACAGAAGACTTTTTGTTTTGCTTCAGTTTCCAAACAACCCAGAGCAGCTTCCTTTTTAACTAAATACATTAACAATATTTTAGACAAAGACAAAAATGTTCAATTTGATGTCAGAAGTTGATAGTCACACCATGATTCTCCTACAGGGAGACCTCTCTGCAGGCTTCTCCTCCACCAGCGGGTGTGTGCAAATCCCTATAACATAAAGTTTTCCTTTTCCCTTTCATTTGTTCTGAAGACCAGACTTCACTCAACGTGAAAAATGTCTTCTCAGAAGGGTGCTCCTGAGAACTAGCAGACACCAGTAAAACTCTTCTTCTTGCCCTTCTACCAAAAAGAGAAAAAAAGGCCATTTTCATCGTGGCTGGCTAAGGTTATCTCTGCATGTATCTAAATCTTTCTACTGCATTCAGAGAAGGAAGATCTGTTTTGTTCTGTGAGAGGAGTTTTGCACCCATAGGTACAGTAAAGAGGGCAAAAAAAGTAGCAGATTGCAAAAGCAGAGGCATGCAGTATAAAGCCAAAGATTTTATGACCAACTGTAAAGAAGTAGTGAAATGCAGTCCATCTGGAAAGTATTATGACCCATATACTAGTAAAAGCTGGAGAGCCATGAGGAACTGACCATGTCTGACCTGTAGGTTTTTTGAAGAAATACTGCACTGATCCTCAGTAAGAGAAAGGCAAGTATTTGAGCTATGCTTCTGATACGTCCTTGCATCTCTACACAAGTTTGGCAGTGCTTAACTGAAATATTGTACAGTAGAGAAAAACTTCACTATACGAGTGGCTACTTTCAGAACTTAGAACGTAAGTTTTGGAGTGTTTTACAAAACCTTATTTCCACCCTGAACAGTCAGCATTCTGACTTGGAGCCCTGGAAGTTTAGTTGTATGAAAGATTCTGTGCTGAATAGCTTGATGGAAGACAAAACGATCTCCCTTTCAGTAGTGCTTCTAAACAGTATATCACTAAGGTATTTATAGATGTTTCCTCTGTAGGTATCCCATGAAGGACCCCTGTAATGGATTTCTTTACCAGGCATTTTGCAACACTAAGCATACTGGGGAGAGCAGCTGACCTCTTGCTTAGTAGGAGAACTCCTCCTGGAATGCCTAATGTTATTTTTGTCCTCCATGCTAGTCAGAATTCTGTGTTCAGAGAAATGTATCTGTGGCTGGGTATAATAAAAATTGTCAACACCAAATCCCATGAAACGTAACCAAGACATAATACCTTGGATGTTGCATGTGGTATGTCCACTCAATTTCCTGGAGGTTTTCAGTTTCAGGACAATTTCCTGGTAGCTTTGAGCTTTAGCACTTTCAGGTAGAGTTTCTGTTAGGAAAAATAAATAAATAAATAAATAAATAAATAAAGGAATAAAAAAGCCTGGAAAGCAAAGAAAAGAAATGGCATTTTTTTTCACAAGGGAATGTTCACTTACAACACAACAGTCTATCATGGAACAATACTGTGTGATTGCATCACAGTCACAGTTTCAGTTTGATTTATGTGTTCCTGAGCTACTCAGTACCATGCTGTAAGAAGCATAATGTATTATTTCCAGTCAAAACACTTTATTAACTTGCAGTTAAGGCTTAAAGCAACTACTGCTTATTCAGTCAAGACTCTTTTTAGAAAGCACTGAACCGCAGCCATAAGAATTCTAAATTTAGGTTCAATTTTGCAAAATAAAAACACTGCAAAAACTCAAAATACTAGAAGACAAAATCTCTACTTTTGCAGTTGATTTATTGTGGTCAGTTCTGTTCTACTTCAAATAAATGGAAAAAGCCACTTATTTGTAGGAACAAATCCTTAGAAAGCAAGCAGAAGCCATGCAGTATTGGTTATCTCTCTGATACGTCTTACCATTGATCTTGAAGTGTGGAATATTTGTTTTATCATACTTATAGTTCTGCAGACTCCACAGGTTCCTGTAGATTCTTTTCAAACCTAGTAATAGCTCTGAAGCACAATGGAAAGTTGTATCTTCAAGTACATATGTTTTATCATTTTTTTGTGTGAAGTTTTATGTCTGGAGTAATGTTAAGTTCCCATGTCCAGGAGGTGGAGGTGAAGGGAATAGCTAACAAATTGCTGTTGATGCCAACAATAAATTACCAGTGTACAGTTCCCAGACCAAGTCACTTTGTAGTGAAAAAAAAAAAAAAAGCTTCAAAAGTATGTTTGGATTTAAAATTTTTTCTCTTCCAGATACTTTTCCAAAAGAAACAATATATTTGGTCTATTAAATGCTGCTTGTTTTGTCTACATCCTGGTCAAGGTTTTGGTTAGCAAGAAAAAAGAAAAAGGCTTATAGTAAGAGGAAATCTGTCTTCATCTAAAAGCTGTAGCAAAACTGGGGTCTTTCAACAATGTAATTTTTCATTGTCCCGTGTATCACACTTTCTGGGAGAAGGGTTTTGCAGCCAAATAAGGTAGTTCAATTACTTTAGTGAAAATGCATTATTTATTGACCAAAAGGTCAAAGGGGACCATGTGATGCAAGGAATTTTCAGGACGAATGATGATCATTAGTTAGGAATGAAGAAATGTACATTGATATGTGAGGTTATTATGCACCTCCTGATCACAGTTCAACCTTTCTTTTGCCAGAATTGTATGTCACCTTAAGAGAGATGGAAGCAGGACTCAGCCCACAAACGGGCAGGAGCCTTAAGCTGATAATTAGAAAAACTAAATGAATGGATAAGTGAGGAAAAAAAACAGGCCACGATTGCACACAAATACATGCACATTAGTGGATGAAACAAACTTCTGTTACAGAGACTAGATTGCATGTAGTCCTTTCAAACGTTGAATAATTATGTTTAGAAAATAAAAAGAAGCTTAATCTTAAGGCTAACAACTGAAAGATTGGTAGTTCACATACATCTAATTAAATTAAACTGTTCTATTAAGCCCATTTTTTGTTTCTCTGTTTGTTTTTATAAAAGTCATTTACTTTATTCCATTCTACCTGTCTTGCAAGTTGTGGTATTCATATCTATATGTCATGAACAGAGGAGGAAAAAATATGAGAAATCTCTGAATACCTACAGAGGTGGCATAACCGTGAAACGTTAAATAATCCACAGATGGAGAAAAGGAATTTTGTTTATTGCCCTAATGGATTAGAGATTGTATATGTGGCAAAGTTAAGCAAAAATACTCAGTTACAATCAGTCTTGCAGCACGCTATTCCATACAGGTGCTTAGGAACCTAGCAGGGGCCTGCTCAAGGGGGTATCCATGGGCTGTATCTGTTTCAGGCCACATCCACTGCTGCACCATGGGCTCCTCTATGGCTTCACGTGGAGGCCCGCTCTGTGTGGTGCCCATGGGCTGGAGGGGGACAGGCTGAGCACTGTAGGCCTCTCCTGGGCCACAGGGAACTGCTGCTTGCAGGGATGCTTCTCTCATGTAGCTCTCGCTCCTCTCCCCCAGCTGCAGTTCCCTTTCTAAAATTTATTATCCTGAAGGCACCACCAGAATCACTGACTGTCAGCTCTGGCCAGCAGTGGGTCCATTTTGGAGCCACTCATCTTGTTTCACAGAGGCCATCCCGTACTATCCAAACTTCGCCAGGTAAACTCAATGCACAGGAATTCACGTGGGGAAATTATTTTTTAAATTACCGATCAGTTTCAAGTCATTTAGGAGACACGATTCCTTTCAAAATCAGTTACAGATGCCTAAAGTAACCAGCATTGAGACATAAATACTAAAATTTGATTTTTAAATCCTCCCTCTCAATTATACAAGTTTGCACCAAGAATCAGGGGGAGACCCCCCTACTCTGCCCTCGTGAGGCCCCTCTGGAGCACCGCATCCCAGCCTGGGGCCCATAGCACATGAAAGATATAAAGCTGGTGGAGGGGGTGGAGGGCCATAAAGATGATCAGAGGACTACAGCACCTCTCCTGTGTAGAATGGCTGAGGGAACTGGATTTGTTCAGCTTGGAGAAGTGAAGGGTCCGAGGAGACATTGTTGTGGCCTTCTGGTATCTAAAATAAGCCTATAATTAGGATGAAGATGGTCTTTTTATGTGGCCTGATAGTGACAGGACAAGGGGGAATGGTTTCAAACTAAAAGAGGGGAAATTTAGGTTAGATGCTAGGGGTAATTTTTTTATTCAGAGGGTGGTGAGGCACAGAAGAGGTCACCTAAAGGAGCTGTGGATGCCCCAACCACAACAGAGCAAAGGGGTAGGTGGACAGAACTGGATGATCTTTGAGGTCTCTCCCAACCCAAGCCATTCTATGATTCTGTGATATTCAGATTATCAAGCAGTGTAAAGATCTGATGCTTCTACATAAAAACAACAAAAAAAATCACTCACGTGCAAATTAAAAAACAGCTTCTCTGTTTAATATACTGCCAAACCTGTTAGTTGTTAAAGACAGAGTGACCAGAATCCTTCATTTCAATGAGGTTGTTGATAATTGCACTTCCTTCTATTAAACTGAAGCAATAATAATTTTCAGGGTTGATTTCACTTATGTTTCAAAGCTGCCTTAGAAGGAAAAGAGAAGGAGGAAACTGCTTAAGTATTTTCTAGCTAAAGGAAGGTATCTAGCTAATAGTGCTAGCTGTGACTGAGGACAACAGCTATTCAGAGATAACCTGTTCAGTAGCTCATTACTTTGGCAAAGCTCTGAATGGAAACGTTATCTCATACAAAAACTAAGCTTTTCCAAAAATTGCAAGTCAAAACAGATCTTCAACTTCTGTGGAAAAAGAAAAAGTCATTCTGACTACACTGAATGAAATTAGTAAAACTTCTATCTGAATAACTATTGTCCAAAAAGGCTTGGGACTTGAAATGTCAATGGTGGATGTATCTTCTATATCAACAATATAATTTGTGCTATGCTTATGATAATCAAAGTTTCAATTCATATTTTATCACTAAAGTCCTAGACCCAGATGGTGTTAGAGAGTTAGCAGTGCTGAGTTTGCACTAACTGAGACCAAGGAACATTTCTTTTCCGTTCCTTCAACACTTCTGGCCCCAAGAAATGGAGAAACCTGATGAAAATGTAAAAAGCAGAAGACATAAAGACAAGGAAGACAGATTTTTATACATAGTCTGTTGGGGAATAAAGGATGTTGGCAATACAAAGAAGCCAAACTATATTTTTTAGGTCAGGATACATGAAATTCAGAGAAGACTAAGACTGGAGAGGTAGGAAGCTGATTAAGGGTGACACCTGGCAGCTAACAGGTAAATGAAGTTAAGATCAAATAATGAGTTGGCAGAAGGAATGCAGGGGTTGGTGGGTGTTTGGGAGGGAAATGAAGTCTGAATGAGAGAGAGAGAGGAATCACAGTGAAATTAGATTAGAACAAGCCAGGCTCTAGGAAACATACTGGAAAGTATCACACTTGACCCAATGCATTGAATAATTCCCAAATGAACACTTGTTATTCTGAGATTCAGAAGTAAGAGCCTCGTCATTGTTCTGTTGAGTGGTATATTTTGTTTGTTTTTCCTGGATGTTCTCTGGCAAAAAATAGTCTCACTCTTCTCATGCATATCCAAAGACTAAAATAGCAAACCCTCAGAGCCCACTGTCTGCCAAAAAAAGGATTTTTGAGGTAGATTAGTAGAATACAGCACCCTGGAATAATCTCTAGAAAGGATACAATACTTCAGTTAAAGAATAATGTTCCACATAAGACATCCAAAATCCACTTTTGTGCTGAGTTATTAAGACTGACACTCTTTAAAGAGTATTTCTGATATTGAAAATGAGAGATGCATTTTAACAGGCTTCACAGTTATCTATGAAGTGTCACATGGTTTCAATATTATAATGCACAGATATTTTCCTTCATCACTAATTTGTAGTCTTTCTACAACTTGAAAGTTGCCTCATGTAACTACCAAGTACTTCCAGATTTAGCCACAGTTAAAAAAAAAAAAAAACAACTGGAAGAATTTGGCAACATCCAGGCTCCAGAGGCAATTTTAGTGAAGCATAATGATTTTTAGTTCATCCTACCTTGTTAACTCTTATAGTGAATGAGATACTGATAGAAAATTCTCAGCTGGAGTAGTTCTGATCTATTCCAAACATCACAATTGCCAGAATTATGATCAGCTCTAAAACTTCCACTTGCCCCTTTAATTATATTTGAACTTCCCATCATAGGGGATTTCTGTCTCATTCACTGTAAGAAAGGAAACCCTGTTGAAAGTATCTGTAACTGTAAAAAGAAATTAAGGAAATGTCTATAGGGTTCATTACTTAATTTTTAAAGAGGAGCGTAAAAAAAGAATTTTCCATCTTAAATAATCTATCAATGATTTAAGATTCTGAATGAAATAAGACTTTTTTTTTTTTTTTTTTTTTTTAAGAAATAAAAATGCAAAATGAATTGATTCAGAACGGTTGGAGACTGAGATAAGCAAGATGTCAGTGTAGCATATTTTAGCATTTCCAAATGGGAAATGAAGCAAAACTCAGTTTACCTTTACTCGGGTTACTTCATTACTCAGTTAAATTCAGTTCAAAATTATATTTTGAATATAATTATCCCAATCTTTAGAACTTGGTGACTGTCTGCACGTATATGCCAGAGACCAAGTGAGTAACTGTATTCTCCTTATATGTCCAGACACATTAGAGGAAAAGCAGCACTGAATTGTTACAAGTTTTCTTCTACTCATCATGGTTGAAACCTAAATATAACACATTAAAGGCAACGAGATGATAGGGAAAATCAATTACATTTATTCTTTAAGACAAAGGACACAAAAGATTTTACAATTTTCTAATTTGGCCTAAGCAGATCAAAAACAGTTTTGAAATTTTTTTTTTCAGCTGCCATTTCTATCAGAAAACAAACTGTCATTGATAAAAATTTTCCAGCAAGCTTATTTGTATCCTGAATAAAATAGTCTATTTTTGTTGATTGAATTCCTCTGTGAAAAAATAAAAAAAAAATAAAAAAATTGATTGGAACAAAGAAAGGAGATGGCACTGATTCTCTAAACAGACTTTCTGCACATTATTAATGAGGTTTTCTGGGAAGGCTGCAGAAAGGGTTCCACTCTTTCCATGGAAATGTGTGACTTTCCCATGGATATATGCTAAATTTAAGAGGTTGATAAATCTTTAGCGATGTGTGGAACAGTAACTAATTCCTAATATTTTAATCTGTGAACAAAGTAGTCAAAATGCGACAGAAGTTACAAAAGAAGCATCAACTTGGAAGACAGTAAGTAACAATAGCTTTTAAACCACATTACGATGAGTTCATACAATTCCATTTTAAGGAATTTCTGGACACTTTTTCCTAATCCTGTGTTTCTTATTTTAGCCACGTCTGTGCTATCTGGGGAGATTGTACCATACATCAAATCAGTTTAATGAATCCCATCTGTTGCAAAAAGGCAGAGTCAGTGCTGTTGTGATGGGGACACCTAAAGATATCGCAAACTCTAAGTACCTTCCATCTATAGAAGTGTAACTTCTCTGATTCAAGAAAGCCTAAAGGGAATTCTCCCGGAATGCTAAAGAATCCACAATTGAAATAAATGTATTAGATAAAAAATAAAGTGTAGAACTGATGATTGCTGCATATGACAAAATACAGTGATGAGTCCTTATGCTCCCTCTGTAGGTGAAGAGTGACTCTATGAGAAAATATAATGAGTGTGGAAAAAATAATTAACCATATGCTCCCCCAAGCCTTCTGCATCGCTTTTAATTTGTATAAAATATGAGCAGAGTCAGGCACAGCAAATGGATGTTCCCACCTCTAAGTGTGCACCATTAATAAACTGAGCTCTGAGACTCAGACATGCAGCTTAACAGATGTGTAAAATATATAGCTGTGGCATAATATTCTCTATAGAAAAACTCGTAATAGACAATGGTTGCAAAGGAGTACGAGAGTGGACTTGAGAGTGAAGATATTTCAGACTGGCTCAGCCACAGTGTCCTATATTACGCAGACGTGTAATTTTTAACAGCTTTTTAATGATTTCCCTACAAAAAGGGGTGGTATTCCCTAGGTTTATAGAAGTTGTGTTTAGAAAAAAAGGTCAAATAACATCTTTTCTGCTGTCATAGACACAAGTCCATAACATAATATAGGACAAAATGTGTCCTTCTACAAGGACATGTACCATGCATAGAGGATATAATTTGAAATTTCACAAGTTGCTTTGCCTTTATTCTCTTCCAGTTATGTTATCCGTTTATTCAGAATCAGGATCAATCAGGAAAGTCATATGGGTCACAGATATTTCTGTAATATTGTTACCCAATGTGTACTCCCAGAATCGGACCACAGTCCCCAGGCAGTCTGAAAATTACAAAAAAATCTAAAATATATATTTGTACATGAGATTACATTTTCCATGAGATTGAGAATTCATACGGTTTCTCCTTAGGATCAGTGGGAAAATCACACCATTTGACTCTGGGATAAACACCAGTCTACAATTAATGTTTCCTGAAGAAGCAGAGGTGCCATAGTTTCAGAAATTTGAAAAATATTAATGTATTAGAGGTTTTATGAAATTAATTACAGAAACTGAAATTATCTTTATTTACCAAAGATTCGGATTGCATTACTTCAGATGCCGTATTAAAGAACAAGAGATATTAAAAGGAAAAAAAAAAATAAAAAAAATTAAGATTTATTCTAAGGCTGTGCATTAAGATGGCTTTCCTGCTAGGCATATTTTGACCTGAAGTCTAATGAGCAGCTCCAGAGAATTAAGTCAGTTAGAAGTAATTAATGAATTAACCCCACTTTTAAAGAGTAAGGTAAATAAAAATTTTCTTGCTGGTTGTGGGATCTCATATCACAAAGTACTAAGACAGTTTTCCCCTTTATGTCAAAGAGTTGCTAAAAAAATCACTTGTAAAATTAATGGCAGCAACTGGTGGCTACTATTAAATTATATATATGAGAAGCTGACATCTCATTTTTCTCCACTGTCTTCTCTAATTTTGGTATATATCTTTATCTTCTTATGAATTTACATTTCAGGACTAGAAAGGTTTGGAGAGATGCATAGAATACACTCCACTCATTACTCCAATTCACTGATGATGAATGGAGGGAAGCTGAACCCACTGAACAGTAAAAGTATAGCTTGATCATGTAAGCCTGAGTAACTGAAATGCTCACCATGCAATATAAGACTCCAGAATTTCAATGAATTTAGACTTGCTTCAAAGTTTTGAATCATTTAGTCCCACGCTGTTCATAAAATTTACAATGCTAGACAAAGGATTTGTGTAAGGGGCATTAGTTAAACTGAACTGCTAGTTATAATGCAATGTACAGGAATAGGTTTTTCTCTGTCACTTTTATGGTTGCATGTGTATACCCCATAGAGGTCTTTCAAGGACTACAGGGGACAACATGATGCATCAAGCAGTATATTTGTAGAATCCAATGGTAGAGTTGGCTCCCTGTCATACCAATACCAGGCTGAAGAAAGCAATATGCAGCTAAGGAAGAGCTCCTTTAGCTGTTTTGGTTTTTGGTCATTGACATATCAAAATGATTTACTGCATTAATCTATCAAACTTCAACCACATGTCACGAGTTCACAGTCTGGGAACTGTGACCTTTACTTTCCTGCTATACCAGAAAGCTTTGTTGGACAGGAAAAGGTACATGGGGATTGCAGGCAGAGAGAAAAGACCTGGTCTGAAAAAGAATGAGAAACATGAGAGATATGGCTCATGTATGCTAGTTCTGAACTGCAGATTTTCTTATTCTCAAATTCCATGGTTGTGTTCTCCTCAGTTCTATTATTGTCATATTCTGAAAACAACACAGGAAAGCGCATTACGATATTCACCTTTCTTTTTAATGACTACACACTTATGAAATGGGTCTCATATTTTTGGTCTCATTACACTGCTATGCAAACAAGGATTTTGAAAATACCTTTATTTTCAGGTTTGTATATATCCACTGAAACAAATCCAAACAATTAGCCCATCAGTGTATAGAGACTACAAATCAAAACAGTGAGCAGTGTCCATTTTGTACAAATTTCAAGTTTGTTAGCTCTTTCTGAAAGCCTACGTAAAGAAATTTGGATTGCTGTTCTGCATATTTACACTGTTTTCACGTACATTGTTTCAGCTGGGCTTCTTGGCAGAATTTTTTTTTTTTTTGAGGGAACAAATATCTGCATTATTTGCAGAAAACAAAATCAAAAACAAAGAAAAGTGCAATAGGAAGTTTCTGTGATGCGCCTACATTACAGAAATTAAAATAATTCCAGTACTAAGCTTTGAGCTCTGCATCTGAGACCACCAGAGGGGCAAATCAATCTTAAGCAAAGACAATGTGGGTACAAATAAAATGTACAGATGTTTCTGCGAATTTGGTTACCTCATTCGCAAATTACACAAGAATGAATACTAATGAATATGAGCATAAATAATCAGGGAACTAATCAAGCTAGAATTTAGGAGAAAAAAAAAGGTAATTAATTAATGAATGCAAAGGTAAATCATGGTTTTATATTTAGTTGTTATCCCATTATTGTTGTTGAACGTGGCAGGCAGCTAAGCACCACGTAGCCATTTGCTCACTCCTCCCCTCGCAATGGGATGAGAGAATTGGAAAAAAGATAAAACGTGAGTTAAATCCAGTTTTATAGGAGAGAAAATTAAGAGAAAATAATAATAATAATGACACAAGAATTTACAAAACAAGTGATGCACAATGCAATTACTCACCAGCTGCTGACCAATGTCCAGTCAGTCCTTGATCAGTGGCAGCCCACTGCCACCAACCAATTTCCGCAGTTGGGAAGGCAGTATGGCACTGAATAGCCCTTTGACTGGTTTAGGCCAGTTGTGGTGGTTCTGTTCCCTTCAAGCTCCCTGTGCACCCTCAGCTCCTCCTTGGCAAAGCAGTGTAAGAAACTGAACAAAGTCCTTGGCTCTGTGCAGTATTGCTCATAACAACTGAAAAGTCAGTGTGTTATCAACATTATTCACCATACACCAAAACACAGTGTCAAATACACTACTAGGAAAAAAATCTTAAGTTTATCTCAGACAAAACCAGGGTACTCATGCAAACTAATATGTGTATATTTAGGAAGTCTTCATGAATGCCAATTCTTTTTATCTTCTCCCTAGGAATGATCCTGTAGATTAAATACTTCGCTACATTCTAAGATTGCTAACAGGACAGAAAAAGATGCAGTCCTATTTAGGTGCTGGTTTTGGTAGCAGCAGAGGTGTTCTTTCCACCTATCTATTTTTCTGTCTGCATCAGTAATATTAAAAGACTGCGTCACTTGCTCAGAAAAAAAATGCCAGCAACAAAATCAAACTGTTTTTTGTTTGTTTGTTTGTTTTTAAGTAAAATACAGGCTAGTTTATAATTAAATCAGGCACTTTTTACTTTTCTTATGAATAATCCTAATGAATTCATTTTACTTTTCTTATGAATAATCCTAATAAATTCAAATAAAAATAACCATTTTGGAGTCTTTGGTAGCTGTTTGAATGATGGACACATATTTTAGCTAGCACTTAACACCCCACTAGAGGTAACAAAATATGCTGGACTCTTCCAAAATGGAGTTTGAATACCACATAAGGATTAATGCATTCTATTTCTTTGTAGGGACCATAAAGCTACAGTCAAACTTTGGGATTTAAGAACATTTCCTAGAATGCAGTGCTAATGTAATTTTAAGGTGCGGGTACAGACTTCATTTCCTTTCCCTAATAAGGAAAAAGGAGGTAAAGCCAAGTTCTAAGACGAGCAGAGTCATAGTGTCAGTCAATAGTTCTTTAAGATTGGATTCACGATCAGTCAGTCACAAGGAGTGTTTTGGACAGAAAGGATGCCCCACAGACCAATGCCTCTGAAACTGTACAGTGTGAATATTAATCCTAATTTTATACAATTAACTCATTTTTGTAGAACAAACATACAACTGTGCATGCACATGGCACCACCCATAGTAGAGGGACTTAAAACACTGCAGGATGAGTTTGAATTTTCAAGGAAAGTTTTCAAAGGTATTTCGCTGTCTCATGCCACTTTATCAATTCAGCTGCTGACATTCTAACTAAAAAGTACTTACAAGGAATTTTAATGTTTTCATATTAAAGAAGAGAATTAGGAAACCATAACCTTAACTTAAAATTTAAAACTCTTAACCTAGTGGTAAGAGTTGATATTCAGCATTCTGAAAATGGCTTGAAGTTTCCCCTGGAAATTCTGTAATCATAGTGTTTCACAATTTTCAGTTTATCAATACTATTTAATTTTCTTTCTTGAATAACACAATATCTTCTTCACCATTTATATTATCTTTATTGCTTCTGAAGTAGACTTAACATGTGATAGAACTGGATTAAGAGAAAGCAGATCTAATAATCAACATAGAGTTCAATCAGACTTCTATGGAATAGGTGAATCTTATCCATCGCTGTCTTTAAGGACTAGAGATTTTAAATAGATGACAATGAAGTTCAACAGCTGAAAAGCACATGAGTTAAAAGTTCTGGTTTAATAAACTTAAGTCTCATTGCCAAGTCCTGCATTGTCTTGGTCCATTATTACAGCATGCTCATTCATGCAGGAATTAAAAGTTGCATCTGCATTAATAGTAACAACTAATAATTAGGAAAGCTTGACTGTAATCTGCTTGACGATTACAGTCTGAAGTGTATTCTGCCTGATTACGACTGGGAATTTCTTAATTTCTCATTTAGAGTCACTGCACCTCTTATTAAACACATAGCTAATCACCACTAAAAACCTAGATACAATTTCTTCAGTTTACAGTCTAACTACAAGTTGTTTAATATTCAGAGAGATTGATCATATGCCCCTTTAGAAAACAGACTATAGGGTGGTTGGTATATATTTGAGGATATTAGGATCACATTCCATTAGCCTTTAAGATAGCCCAAGCAGACCACATGAGTAGGTTGAACAGGTGAATTGATCTCCAGTGTTTACAGACTGCAAATGTTCATTTGGACATTTATGGGCTTCACCCCAAGCTGCCCTTTGTCATGAAAGCAAGGAGGCCCAGAGAAGATGGACTGGGATGGTTCTGGTGCAATAAGGGGCTGCAGTGAGACCACAGCTATAGGTAACAGGCTGAGCCCACACAGTGACAGCAGGGTTTTGATATGTCATTTACCCATGGACCTGAGCTGTGGGGATTGTTTACTGTATTATGTTTACACAAGCCTTGGAAGGCTGGGATGTCATCTTCTGACATCCACCCTGATGATGCAGTCGCTGCGTCAGAGCAAGCAGAATGTTGGAAATGTCACAGGAGCATTTGTGATACAACTGGCCCAGGGAGTGCAACACAAGGCCTGTGCTGCTGAGCCAGCTCAGGACAAGGTAGAGCAGGAAGGTAACCAAAGACTGAGGTGAGGGCAGGACAGTGAGCAACGAAGGCAAGGACTGGGCCCTGGGCAGGGAGGCAGGGGTGTCTGTCATGAAACAGACTGTGTTCTCCTCCTTTGTCTTTGAGGGCCCAAGTCCCAAAGGGGAATAGGATCAGACCATGGAAAACTCCTGTCTTCTGCTCCTTGGCTAGAGAGATGTTCCACCTTCTACAAGGACATTGATACAAAGATATGTAATCAAAATAATTCCAGCCTGGCTGTAATTTGGGCATCAGCACCTGGCAACTGCCTTGGTGCCATGGCCATGCCACAGCAGGAAGAACCTCAGCAGTTCCCTGTGTTATGCAGGCTTAAGCACATGGCCAGCATAGGGAGATCATAAGTGCGGCGTCAAGTCTCTGCCAGCCCAGGGCAGAGGACAGCAGGAGAGTGAGCAGAGGCAGAGGTATGTGGGGAAGACAGAGGTCATGGAAGGGAAGGGCTGGGCCCTAGCAGAGGGAAATGGGTGGTTGTGATGGAACAGGCTGTGTGTCCTCATCCTTTGCCTCTGAGGGCCTGAGGCTCAGAGGAGAATGTGAACAGACCATGGATACTTCTGGTCCTCTGCTGCTCAGCTGGAAATATGTTCCAGCTTCTACAAGGATATCTATACAAAGGTATGTATTCAGAATAACTCCAGCCTGGCTGTAATTTGGGCATCAGCACCTGGCAACTGCTTTTGTTGATGCCATGACCATGTCACAGGAGGCAGAACCTCAGCAGTTCCCGGTATCACACAGGTTTCAGTGACATGGACAACAAAGGGAGCTCATAAAAAGCGGCACACTCTCTGCCAGCCCAGGCCAGAGGACAGCAGGACACTGAGCAGAGGAAGGTGGGAAAGCAGGACAGGGGGCACAGAAGGGGCTGGGCCCTGAGCAGAGAGAAAGGGGTGGCTGTGATGGAACGGACTGTGTGTTCTCCTCCTTTGCCTTTGAGGGCCTGAGGCTCAGGGGAGATGGCGACCAGACCACGAAACCCTCCTGTCCTCAGCTGCTCAGCCAGAGAGATGTTCCACCTTCTGCGGGGACGTCAATACAAAGATACGTATTCAAAATAACACCATCCTGAGCTGGTGCAGAGCACTGAAGGGAAGGGCTGGGCCCTGGGCAGAGAGAAAGGGGTGGCTGTGATGTAACAGAAGATATGTCTCCTCCTTTGCCTTTGAGGGCCTGAGGCTCAGGGGAGATGGAGACCAGACCATGAAACCCTCCTGTCCTCAGCCACTCAGCCAGAGAGATGTTCCACCTTCTACGTGGACATTGATATAAATCTAAGTACTCAAAATAGCAGCAGGGCCCATGTTACAGCGGGCAGCCAGCTGGTAGCAGGTAACCCATGTCACAGGTACATCAGTGACATGGGCCTGCCCAGAACAGGTGTCACCTGGCTGCCACGAGACACAGAACTGATAGGCTTGGGCTGAGGAAAGGGTTGCCCATGGTAATTTCAGGTTGCTGTTCCTTATCTTGGTTTCATATTTATTTGAAAGCTGCAGGCCCCTGCTGCCCACGCCTTCCTTACCCACTCAGCCAGAAGTTTCTGCAGCCATCTCCAAAGGCAGAGACCTAAGGACCAGGAAACACGGCCCCAGACTGTACCTAAACATGGCTTCACAGACAGCTGGAATCTCCCCACAGCTCTGGACAGAGGAAGATCGTCACCACTTGCTCTCAATCCAGTTTTATGATTCATAAATATCTTGCTTTTATCTTCTGATCTGTACTGTTTGTTGGGGACAAAAAACATTTAGGCCTTTATTGTCCTGATTTCCTTGCTGATTTACATAAATAAATGAATTATATTTATGGATATTTGTATACTCATTTTTATTTATGCATCTGTGCATAGATTTCTCCCTATATACCTCTACATATTGTTATGTATGAGCACTTCCTAATCTGAGAAAGCGGGTAGCCAGTCAGATGGTGCTCTGACATAACTGAAGTATGATAGTTTCAAGCATAGAAAACAGTCAATTGCACATAAGGATGAAAAGATGTGAGATATCAGCCAACAGTCACGTCTCTGGGACAGTCCAATGAGGAAGGTGACAGAAAATGTTCTGTGTTATGTGAGCTCCATAGAGACTTCAGTCTGAGGTGTTACTGTCAAGCACACAGCTTTTTATACTCCGTTAACTTTTACCTTTGGCCACTGAAGGGAAGCATTTTACTCTCTTACATTTTTGCTCTCAGAAAACATCAATTAACTGTGGAATTCACTTCCATTTCCACTTAAGATTCACTTAAAAATGTATACGACTTCCATTCTGAATGTATAGATTAAAATAACATATATTTCACCAAATGCATAGTGGGCTTCAAAAACTGCTATTTTACTGAATATTGTTTCAATCTTTCATTATATCAATTTTAACCAACAACAAAAACCCATAAAATTATAAATCGAAGTGAATAACGCAATACAGAACAGGTGTAAGATCTTAGCAGCCTGTCACAGTCATGGTAGAATTTAAGTTTTAGCAAAGTTTAAAAGCTTTTTTTTTATGATTCATGTGGGTCTAGGGTAGATTGTCATGAGAGTCAGTATAATTCTTTTAATTCCTATTGAACGGAAGCTCATTTACTGTCTATGATTATTATTTGAATCGATGAGATTGTGAAACAGATAATACAGTGCAAATAATGTTCAGGGTTAGAATTTTATCTAAATGACACTGCAAGTCTTAAACTTGTGGGCAGTTCAACATCTACACTTTTTTTTCCTTCTCTGATTTTCTGAACAGGACTTGTCCCTGAAATGTCAATAGATACAAAGGAATTGGATTAAATGCATGTTTTGCAAAGAAAAATGTGACATCCTTATTACATCCTTATCCACTAGACTTGGTGTATAAACACTATGTAGAAAAGTATGTACTGGGCACCCCATGGCCCAGCCTAGCTGTCCTAGCAGTCCTCCCTGGCGCTGTTCAAGAAGCGTTTAGATGAGGTGCTAAGGGATTTGATTTAGTAGTTTAGTGGGTAGGGATGGTGATAGGAGGATGGTTGGACTAGATGATCTTGTAGGTCCTTTCCAACCTAATGCATCTATGAATCTATGAATCTATGTTCAGGATACAGTAAAAGAGTTGAAGCAGTGGTAGATTAGGCATAAACATCAATAAAGCATGCACATCTGCAAAATTTGTTAATATAAAACAAGAAAAGGAACTTCACTGACTTTTTTTTACAAGAAGTGAATGATTTTTTTAGTAAAGGGAGTTTAGATTTTGTTGTCTCTCAGTATCACATTCACTTAGGAATTTATTTTCTGGTTTGTTTTCAGTTTGCACTTGCATGCATTGAGGCTGCACAGGATCTTCCAATTAACCCTTGTTACCATGAGAAAAGAAAACAGATTAACATCTTCCATATACTCAGAATTTTTTCAGTGTTTCAAAACTATAAGCAATCTGCCCACTTCAAAAGAAAACATGGTTTTCCTCATGTATAGGCTAGAAAACATCCTTCATTAAGTGTAAGAACTGAAAAAATGTATTAACTTCAGTGTTAATATTTATTTAACAAGTAGATTCTGTAACAGGCCATTTCATTGAAAACCAAAGAAATAATGAATATCCATTTCAACATCTCTATAATTTGTCAAAATGTATCATTTTCTTCAAAATACTAAGAAGGAAAAAGCCCAGTAATTCATCACAGCATGAGTAAGTCTGTCTATAATTGGTTCCAGCACCATCAACAAAGGTGGCTGCAAGTTACAGTAATTGTTGAGCATATATAGAAATGGACATAAGTACATCTACACATGCATGCATTAATAAAATACTTTGCATCTGGAAGATATGTTTGTATTTACATAAAAGCCAAGAGTCTTTGGAGAGAGTTTCCTTTTGCCAGGTAAGTTCAGGTGGATGCACGTGCCCTGAGGAACGTGCACAGATTGTAAAACGCTGCATGCTGGACCAGGGAACTGTACGTGTATGATTGAGTTTACACTGCAAAGGAGATAAAATCCTAATCTTTCATATTTTTAGATCTATATTTTCAGAAGTAGATGTGTTTGTCTATTAAGCAAGATAGTACAAGCTTCCCCTGTCTCTAGAAAATGTTTTTCTGTTGTATGAGCTGAAACAAACATATATATTCTAAATTTGTATCATTTAAAATACCCAAATGTAGGCTACATTGATCAATATTTCCCATTATTTTTTAGTAAGAAATTTTTGGTAGTGTATGCATACTGCCAAGTTCAGATGAGTAAATTCTGAGTCTAGCAGATGATATGGAACCAAGAGCTCATTCAACAGAAAATAGGTTCAAACCTTGTGCATCTTGATGTTCAGTGATTCAAATATTTTCAGTTGTGACCTAGATCCTATCTTTCCTTTTTCTTTTTTTTATTAATAAAAGATGTCAAACTAAAGATGTGAGGATAAGAATAGTCTTAATTCAAGGTTAAGTTCAATTATATCTGCTGCAGCACTTTCAAGAGTTTGGGGAACAGGAAGGAAGTATGAGAGTTTATATTTTTCTGGTTATTGAAGAATATTTCATGAGCAATTCACACTTTCTACCTGTATTATTTAGTTGTGATTTTACGCTTGAAGAGAAGTGCTCTATTGCCTTAACTACATATTTACACTAATTCTGTATAGAGTAAATTCAGCAGTGAACTATATCATTTTTTGTTTAATATGAGATATTAGGAAATTCATACTGTACTGAGAGTGCAAATTAAATGGTAGAAAGTCAGTGTAGGAAGAGCTTTATTAGAAGCCACATCAGGCCTCCGAGCAGGTCTGCTGGAAAATCTATTAAGTCACTTGAGAACCTGTATACTTAGGCAGCTAATACTATTTTGCCTTTACTTATGGCCAGTAGTTCCTGAGTCTATACCATATACTAGATGCTCAGTACCAGAACTGGCATTTCTAGGACATCAGCAAAATTTATTATAGACTACCATGGAAACCTGGGTCTTCCTTGGTTCCTTAGCAGACCTGCTGGCTCAGCTGTCCCTGAAATCTGATTAATTGAATTGCCATGGGAATCATCTGTCTGGTGTTAATTGGGGCCTTAATGAGGAAGGTATGATTACTGTCTGCAGTGCTTTCTGATATAATCAGAACTGGAAAGGTGGGGGAGAGAGAGCTATTTGTGATGTTATTATGACAGTGAGGAAGTTGAAATCAACAAAAACACTACGTACCTCAATAAGCTTATGAGGATTGGGTGCGATCTTTATTCATTTATTCGTTCGGCTGCTTGAAGTGAATCAAAACTCTAAATCCCTTATTTTTAAGAAATCATCTGCAGAAAATGTATGCTGACATAGAAATTCAGCCTGAAAACAAAACAGGTTTATTAGAACATATTATCTGACTGAAGGAACTCCTGGGTGAAAATTTTTTGTATATATTATTCAAGAACGTAAGAGTTCTGGTGACCATAACAATGCCTTAGGACCTTAAAATAAGGACATTGCCAAGGAATAGCAGAGAATGAAAAAGCTCATATTTAGGATATTATATTCTCCAGGAATTTTTATAATCTTTAAATGCTTTACAGCGGAGTTCTAATATTAAGTATTGCAAAGTCTAAGCAGATAAAAGCAGAAGATAAATAAAAGAAACAGAAAAATAGAAAATTATTTTCTTCTGTACTGTATAGAATTGAAGGAAAAAAATATATCTCGGGAATTTTATTTATAGAATAAAATAAAATATATAGCAAGGAAGCATTTTCCTATGCTATCTAGAAGATGAAATCCTGGTTCTGTTAGATCACAGGGGAACTGTTCCAACATTTTCAACTAGACTGAGATTTCTCCACATCTTCTCATAGTAGTTTTAATATTCAATAGGCCACTGTGTCAATCAAACTCAATTCTGTTTCATCTCTATGAACTTCTGTGAAGACACTCAGTGGAAAAAAGCTTCCATCCATCTTTCACTGATCATAGTTACCATGGAGCTGTCAGTCACCAGAGGAGAGCACCACAGTTCAGGACCTGAAAACGTTTATCCTTTCTACTCACTGTGATTCAGTGAGTTTACTATTCCATCTCTCACACATGGAAAAACTTATATGGCTCCATGGAGACAAGAAACAGTCAATAATCTTCCAATTTCTAAAAACTAGTAAGGTTTTATGCCAAGTCCCTAAGGAAGTACATCCCTTACTAAAGAATTTGAAAACCTCACTATTTCTATTATGCTTTTTTCCCTTCATCTCTCTAATTGAGAGGTTCATTAAGATGGGAAATAATAGATACAGGAGGATGCAGAAAAAAAAATTACAAGCAAAACCAAATCAGTGTATTATGGTATTGGAAGGTACCAGCCTCTAAAAGTCATATCATAGAATCATAGAATGGCTTGGGTTGGAAGGGACCTCAAGGACCTCCATTGCTACAGGCAGGGTTGCCTAGGGCCCCATTCAACCTGGCCTTAAACACCTCCAGGGGTGGGGGCATCCGCCACCTCTCTGGACAGCCTGTTCCAGCACCCTGCCACTCTCTCAGTAAAAAACTTCCTCCTGATATCTAATCTAAATCTCCCTTCCTTTAGTTTAAAACCATTCTCCCTCCTTCTATCACTATCTATCTGTATAAGAAGTGGATTTCCCTCATGTTTATAAACTCCCTTTAAATACTGGAAGGCTGTAATGTGGCTTCCCCTCAGCTTTCTCTTCTCCAGGCTGAACAAGCCCAGTTCCTTGAGAATATCTTCACAGGAGGGGTGCTCCAGCCCTTGGTTCCCTCTGCCTCCAAGAAATGACTGCAGAACACTTTTGGTGTAGCTTCTCTAGAACTCTTCAGCTTCCAGGCAAAGATGGAAGGCATTATATTCCTTCAATCCCTTCATTGAGGTTGCTAATGAGGGTTCTTAGGAGAAGGAAAGGCTCAGATTCAAACTGATGTGACTCAAGAATCTCAGTCACTACTAGGAGTTTTAATTACTAATTTCCTAATAATTGCTGAGTTTCCTTAGCTATGTGAGACAGAAATGGTAATGTTTCAATGATTAATAGTAAACATTTCAAAGTTAGTGTTCTAGACAAGTTGCTGGATTGAATTCAGCGGATAATCAGGGATGGTGAGAAAATTCCAGTATTCTGGCATCTTTTGGAAATGAACTTCTCCACATTTTGCCTCAGAGCAGTTTTCTCTATTATGCAGTTCCAAAAATTAAGAGTTAAAATTATTACGGAAATTATAAAGTAAATCAAAGACTCTATTTTGGACCATTTTGAGGAGTTATGGGTTTTGTTCTTCTGAAAACAAAGGGAACAGTTAATTTTGGCTCAAAGCACATTGCTACCCCATGGAAACACTTCCTATCTACCCACCAAACCCTGACATCACAGAACAGTGCATCAGAGAGCTTTTTTGCTTTATATTTCTTCATAAACATTGGTTGATATCTGTGAAATCATACTCCTGGTCCTTTTCTGCATTTTCAATTGACAACAAGGCTTATTCAAAGCTACAAAGAAAAGGAATAAAATACTTATAGACAGTTCTTGCTGTCTCTATTATTTCAAAAAATGTGCTGAGTAAGAAAATATCTTTTAAGTTTCTAAGACATCACTAGGGTAGCTCTGTCTACTTCTCAAATTTCACAGTAGTATGACCAGTGTGATCTGGAACCCACAGATAAAAAAGTTTGGAGGCCCTCTTTCATACACCAGAGTGTTCTGCTTCCATTCCCTTCTCCCATGATCCTTCTTCACCACCTCATTGCCTCATATTCCCCCGCAATGCATAGCCTGCTCTCATCAACAAAATGTGTTTTCATTTCCTGTCACCTCTTAGATAGCAGATGAACCACACAAATGAAGATGCACTGATATATACAAAACGTCCCTGGAACAGAACAACAGGACCATCAGTGATAGGGATTTCTATGAAAGATAAGGTTGATGCACAGGAGAATTTGTGAAGATCTTTGAACTGGCAGAATGTGACTTGCAAATTCTGCAGGACTATAAATGTAATACATTTATTTTTTTGATTTAGAGATGATTTGTGTATCAGGAGGCATCAAGTCTAGACCCTTGCTCTGTTTTCATCCTTTGTCTTCCATGGCAAGCATGGGAAGTTTTCTGCTTTAAATATAGCTTATTTGACTGATTATTTTATTTTATATTTTCTTTCTTTTAACTGTCACCATTGTTCACTGGAAGATCTGGGAAATATTCTGAGTTTCTCTTAGGAAATAAACATAAAACAAAAAGGAAAAAAGAAACCAACGAAGAAAGCTACAGAACTTGAATTTGCTGGTTCAGTCACTGCACAAATACTACTTGTTCATTGTAGACTCCTATGTGCATGATCGAGAGAATGCCATATTGATCAAAAACCCGTTCATGGAATGACTGAAAAGCGATTCCCTAACCTACAATCAATATGCCACCTCTTCAGTCTCAACAACGTTCCTATTCCCAGTACACTGTACACTAAAGCCCATTTTCCCTACTGTCTGCATTACTTCCCATCTTCCAGTACTGTAGAACTTCTGAATTTTTTTCTAATCTGACATGCTTTTGCAAGTGCAGAGTTATTATGGTTAAATTTTGATTGCTTTAGCCAAGTGATTGGGTACCACTTGGATACACACCATTTTTATAAAGTCGCTGTTCAATCATAAGCAACAGAGATGATCAAAGCTCTCTCACTCAGGGTACTGGCTGAAAGCCACAACGAAAACTGTAGTTCTGCAACAAGAACATTTCTGACAAGTTCAAATGTCTATCAGAAAAATATTTCCCAGGTTGCACCTTGTATTCTCTACACTTATTTATATAGTTGCAGAATGTGACAGAGAACAAAAGGGAAGGATCAGAATTTGAAGAGGATATAATCAGTGAAGGGTGTGGAATGACACTGTATTGGAAATGTAGAACAGGAGGCACGTATGGAGGAGGGGGAAGAGAGGTGATATATACAAGAAAACCTAGAAACAAAGCGACATTCCAGCTGCATGCTTCACAGCTCACATTTAGTCATTACTGCTTAAATATCAAACGCTGAAACACATCTGGTGAAAACTGCATTCTGATGCTTTAAGAAAACACATAAAACCCCATGAAACAATGAGAACCCGATGTGAAAACAGCTGAGGGACTCTCTTTAATTAACTTGACTAACAGGAAATAATATGAACTTGTTTTGCCTATCACTTAACACCAAATATGCTCACTGAAATCCAAGACTTTCCCAATACAGGATCAAGTTCATAAAATTGTTTTCAAAAGAACTATGAAGCTAAGAAAATGGCTAAGATAGCAGAGAGTATTTGCTCAAAGCACTGTATCACTCTGTAAGAAGCAGACTGTCATTGATTTTGGTCTCATAATTCAAATCATCAAGTCATATCCCCTAAGAAAGCAGAGGGAAGGATTGGCATTTTCTATCATCTGTCTCTTATAAGCAGACTAAGCAGGGCTTGCCCACATATGCTCTTCCTTTGCCAAGTCAGACGAAAAGATGTCCTTCCTCAATGATTTCATCAGTAGTCTAAAGCTGTGCAAACACCTCTGCGGGGGGTACCTGCACAAGCAGGAAGCTTTGCAGCAAGAGCAGCAGCTTGTATTAGTACCATTCCTTCTGGAATAAGGCTAGCAAGGAGAATGGGAACAAAAATACTAACAGTAATGCTGATAATACAGCTGACAGTACTTTTCCAACGGAAAACATTAGTTGGCATGTGCACTGTATCATTATTGCTCATAAAAATTTAATTTTAACTGTCATTTTGTGAAGGATCCACCTCTCTTAATTTGGACATTTAAAAGAGGTTCAAGCCTCAACTAATCACCCTAGACTGCCTTCATAATCAAGTCAGAGAAAAACAATTCCTGCAAGTGGAATTCATGTAATCATAAGGGAAATATCTAAGATATACTCCAGTTTCTGATATGTCACCATTTTAACTGCAAGCCTTGCTGGTATCTATCAGCAGACTAGTCTATAGCTGAATCAATATAACAACATTATTTCCCACTTTATATTAGTTTGTGGCTCTTCTAAATTCCTTTCTCTCAGAGATTCAAAAAGATTCATTCCATGAAATTTTCCTGAATTTATTACCCCTTTAGTTAATTAAGAACAGAGTCATGTAATCAAATTTGTCTGTTCCGAGAAATAAGAAAAATGACCCAATCTAACCTAAGGATGATTGCCAAATTAGCAGCAAAAGAAAAAGAAAACCCACCACATTGGAGAAATCCATTTCCATACTGAATGTTTACTGGCCTGCTATTAATGTTTGGTAATTTCCTAACTAATTAATTTGTGTAATAGGAGATGGAAATAATAGGCTTGAGTATGAATGCAGAATACAAAATAGAATGTATTAACATTGACCAGAAAACATTAGATTTGGGATCTTGTTTAAGAAAGCACAGATCAAATCATTATTAAGAATTTATTGCTATATACTCTAGGCTGCTAAATCCAGATTCACAGCTGAAAAGCTAGCAAGTGATAGGAAATAAACCATATAGGTGGTATCATGTGGGAAGGGAAGGCCCTAAAGGAATCTTAGATACTATTTCACCACTTGTACTTTGACTAACCTGAGGGCTCTTCTTATATCAACTCTAAGGCTGATAATGATACTCTGTGCCTGGAGCAATAAAGAAGAGAGGCAGGGGAGCCACTTTTTCATTCCTTTTATTCTCCAGGGTAATCACAGATGCAGTACAACAAAGGATAGTGGATTGGAAAGCCATCCATCTCTGGAACTCAAATTAATGGCCTTACACATATAACACAAAGACTGTGTTCTTCTATTAGTCCCCTACCTGTTAAATTTTTAGGGGAAGAAGTAAGCAGAAAAAAGCAAAAGAAACACCAGGGCTGCTTCTGAGTTGACCCTTTCTGAGACATTTATTTTGAATGCTAATTGTTAAAAAGAGGAACCATAACAAGCAGCGCTGCACAGGGCTTCACCACTGAAAGGCCATTCAGAAGCTTTAGACAGACAGTCACTACTTTTCCAGGAGAAACTCAAACAATGCCAGGCAGCAAACAGCAGAAAAATGAAGGATGATATCCAAATGATGTTACAGCTAGAGTCTGTGAAAGGAGGTAGGGTTTTGACATCACCTACAGTAGATTTTATTTATGTTTTACAGTTTTTGCACCATACAGTTCATTGTCAGATTCATTTTGGTTGGTTTCGGAGCACAAAATCTTGGAAGGAGACTAAATATAAAGGCACGAAGGACATTTATGTGGCCAACAAATCTGCAAGGATCTGATGCTTGGTACAGAAAACCCCACTTTCTTTTTCAAAGTTAATACAAGTAAAACTTACTGAAAAGGCAATAACTATGCAGCAAAGTCTCAGTTGTGGCAATCCCCTCATGTAATAGGAAAATGTGTGGAAATAATAGCCTGATATTGTCAAGTTCAGCTGCATTACAAGAAGAGTCCTGATCATTTCATGAGTTTGCTCTTTAATATGAGCTGAAGACAGAGATTATTACACTGAAAAACAGTGTTTTGCCTTCCCAGAGATAAATATGACACATTCTTAGTACTGCTGCCTGGAAAAGATGCAGAGGATGAAGCAGAGAACTGGGTGCATCTGTAGTTTTTCAAGCAAATGCATTAAAAAAAAAAAAAAGTTATTTCTTAAAAAATTAAAAGTATAGAATATCTCCATTTGCCTTCGCTATGGTTTATGCAATCTATTAACTTTTAATGGAAAGCAGAAAATCCCATGTAATCATGTTACCAAAAAACAGACTTTAGAAAAAACATAGAAGGTACTATCATTCATATTTACGGGGTGAGGAAGCACCACTGTGACAAGGCTGACTGACTTCCTACACAGCATAGATCCATAAGAATTCTTTNCTCTTTTTAATGCATCCCAGAATACCACTGGCCCTCTTGGCCACAAGAACACACTGCTGGCTCATGGTCAACCTGTCGTCCACCAGGACACCCAGGTACCTCTCTACAGAGCTCCTCTCCAGCAGGTCATCCTCCAGCCTGTACTGGTGCATGCAATTATTCCTCCCCCCCTAAAGATCATCGAGTCCAACCCTCTGCCACAGCAGTTCTCAGCCCAGGGTGCAGAGGAATTAAGATCAGGGTGGCTGCAGCGGTTACACTTCGAGGAAAGGAAGGAGATGAGCCTGCTTGCAATGGGAGTGAGTTTCAGATCCAAAGGTTTTCTGCCACAATCAGATGTACAACACAGCTTCAGGGTCGGGTCCCGCAGTAGTTGAGATCCTGCAACATCAGCAGTTAGCATTTCATATTAAAATATCATCATCACCAACATCCTATTCTCTGCAGCATTCAGTGTAACATTCCTCTATGCTCAGTCCTCCAGGGACTGCACAATTCCTCACTGAAAGAATTGCACTTCTTTTCTTGTAGCTCACCAGGACAATGTACAATCCCAAAAACAGGAGAATGCACGTGTAGGGCCATGAGCTAATTATTTCTTACTGCTGCTTTCTCTCCCAGTCATGTTAACAAGAACACGAAGTCAGGTTTCAAGGCAAATATCCTGTCAAAATAACTGTCTCTCTTCAAGCCCCACAGCACAGGAAAGCAGGGCAGGCAGGCGACTGCTCTCCATTTGTGCGTCCATGCTGCCTTGCAGCTGCACATGCCAACACAGAGAAACCAGAGCAGGACACATCCCTGTGCTCAGCCCTCCAAATTGGAATTCACGTTCTACAAGAAAGGTAAGTTCACCCTAAACTACAAACGAGGTGCACTCACCCCAAAAGACAAGTCAGGCACCAAATAAAGAACAGCACCGNCAGATATTTACAAACCTGGATCAGTTCCCCTCCCAGTCTTTTTTTCTCAAGGCTAA